>OZ018402.1:20104572-20239066 GCA_963969585.1 Drosophila helvetica | reverse complement strand
GTCCTATCGCACTGTTAGAAGTGTATTTTAAAATTTCGCCCCGCCCCCTTCCGCCCACTCAAAAGACGAAAATCTGTGGCATGCACAATTTTAAAGAAACAAGAAAACTAAAAACGCAGAATCGTAGAGAATGACCATATCTATCAGAGTGTTGAATCTGGATCAGATCGGATCATAAATATAGCCACAATGAAGAAAACCATTTCGAAATGCATCGTGCCCTCTCGCTCTCTCTCATACACCGGGTTGGGAGCTGTGCCCATTCGTCCAGATGAGCGCCTAGATCTCAAAGACTATAGGAACTAGAGCCACCAAATTCTCTATCCATGCTCCTGTGATATCTCTTCAGTACAAGTGTATTACCAAAAACGCAGAATCATAGAAAATGACCATATCTATCAGAGTATTAAATCTGGATCAGATCGGATCATAAATATAGTTAGAAGAAACAAATGAAATTTCCGATTCCTTTGGCTGTTATACATAATTAGCTTTATATGAAAAGTTTGTGTTGCTCTTGTCAGCTATTCTCAAGACGCAAAGTCGCGTGTTCACCACTGTAAATGCCTCTTCTATTTCTTTGCGTATTTTCCGATATCATTAGAAAACGCGCCCACATGACAATGAGCGGGTCATAAGTCATTTTCAAATCCATTTTAATAAATTGTGTGCGGTACTCCCATGAAATTTTAGTTACCTAATAGCCTGTTCCCACAGGCGACAATCCACCATCCCCCATCCATTTCGGGGATGGTCCGTAAGGTTTTGCCGTTCCGAAAATTTCCCAATTTCCCTTCCAAGCGCAGACTCATTCCCTCTCTCTCTCGCACACAACCGTGTATGTACATGTAGGAAGTAGATTTAGACAGATGTAAAAAACGTATGTAAACAAAAATGGAAACATCTAATATATAAAAATATCCGAAAAGGTTGACCTAATTTTTTTTTCTTTTTTGGCTAAACTAAATTTTTCCCTTTTGCGAACATGTAATAATGTAATTTATTACAAGCTCACATACATATATACTGACTGAGTACCGGGTATAAAGTAGAGCCGCGGCGTAAGACGCGGCTCACAACGTTCCTCCTCGTTTATTATAAATTCTTTTAACGGAAGAATAATTTTCCCTTCTGTAAGGGTCATTTTATTTAGAGGCGAAAATTATGACGCTCAGCTCGAGATTGAGTCGCCTCCTCAGTTGCAACTTCCTCACTCTGCAGGGCAGAGAGATCAGCCATGCTCCTTAGGCAAACATACAGCCGACAGAGCGTTGCGCTTCTTTATCTTAATTGCCTCTCTGAATATATTATAGTTCATTTTTGAGAGCTACTCGTTGATGAAGAAGGTTGTTTTGGACTGAATGCCAAGCAACTCCAGGCTAAGTGGTTGCTTTGTCTATCGCCGATGTTCTTCAGCCCGTTGCAACAGCATGATTTTGTCGTGCCTGCTATCAAATTTAATTATGATGACAGGATCGACAACCACATCGTATGCTTGCTCCCGCACCTTAGCACGAAAAATCTCCTTAACTTTCGGTGTTGGGGTAAGGCCTAACGAGTAAGAGAGGCTATTAAAGATAGTTTTTAAATTCTCGTCTTCCAAAAATAGCACCCCATTCACTGTGACATCATTTTTAATGCTTGCTTCAGCAAGTCACCTTTGCCGTGTATCTGCCCGAGACAATCCAGCCGAGAAGCAGAGTCTGCAGAGTTGGATAGTCAGTACCTTGTCTCGACAAATTTTTCTGCACCTATCAACATATCTATCTTCTGTGGCTTAAAGAAATATGGGTCTGCAAGTGGTTAGTTCTTGGCGTTTGCCAATCACTCACATTTAGTGTTTGATCAGGGTGATACCCCAAAATAGACCTTAAAATCCAGAAATCGACCGAGAACTCCCTATTAGTAACTCGCAATTTCACCACCGTGTGTATCTTCTTCTTGACTTGTGAATTGGACTCACCAATAACAAGCAAGTTGATACAGGACTCCTCTCTACGGATCTTTAAGCGCTGTGCTAAGTCCTCAGTGATAAAATTAGTTTGGGACCCAGAGTCAAGCAGAGCTCGGGCCAAAACATATTCACCGTTATTTGCAGACAATTGATGCAGTTTTTGCGAATTCAAACCTTTGCATTACTTCCAGCTGACGAAATGGAAATGGGAAGATTAAATAGAGCAGCAATGTGATTTTTGAAAATCAGATAATGGCTATCGTAGACTCGTTTTAAGCTTGCAATGGCTTTTTCGTAGCTACTCTCGGTTACTTGGAACGCCCTGACATTTTTTAACGCTTCACCGAAGAGACACGAAAGCAAGTGGTTGAACTTTTCGATAACTTGAATGCTTTCGTCATTATGAACCAGAGTCTCAAATAAACACATGAAGTTTTTAAATTCCGAACAAATGCCGCTGAACTGCGGCAGTGCTAACTTCGGAAGTCGAGCACGTGTTGGACTACCAGAAGCTGATCCTGAAGGCTTTTTATCGTCAGCTGTCTTGAGGGCGCATATAAGCGGCATTAGCTTTGCCTTGGTTACGATGGAGAGTTTATCCAACTCGGCTCCAAATTCATCATCATTATCTATTTCTTCGATGTCCTCCTGAAGTTGGCTTGTCGCGTCAATGCTTTCTATCAGCGCTTGCAGTCTGCACTCGAGCTTCGTCAGTATCAGCAGAATATCGCCAACTTCTAAACGGTCCGCTTAACATTGAATTTTTATGACACGGCCGCTGCGCTTGTTTTGTAGCTCTTCAAGGCCGGGGTTGTGATTGGATTTAGGGTTCATATTGACTCTTAACAATAGTACCTGACAACGAAATGTCGATTCTAAAAATTGTATTAAGTGCCAAAGCACAAAACGTAAATTATAGGGAGTTTTAATCCCTTGGGTTTCAATCCCAAAGTCACTATCAATAATTAAAAAAGACGACAATAAGTTACTGATCTCCCCCATCAGTGGTAAGAGACACAGTAAATAAAGTCGCAAAAAGGATACTGATCTCCCCCACCAGTGGGAAGAGACACAGTAAATAAAATCCAAAAAAGGATACTGATCTCCCCCACCAGTGGTAAGAGACACAGTAGATAAAATCCAAAAAAGGATACTGATCTCCCCCACCAGTGGTAAGCGACACAGTAGATAAAATCCAAAAAAGGATAGATAAAGTCGCAAAAAGGATACTGATCTCCCCCACCAGTGGTAAGAGACACAGCAAATAAAGTCACAAAAAGGACACTGATCTCCCCCACCAGTGGTAAGAGACACAGTAGATAAAGTCGCAAAAAGGATACTGATCTCCCCCATCAGTGCTAAGAGACACAGTAAATAAAAACCGCAAAAATAATATAAAAGACGACACTAAAATTCTGATCTCCCCCACCAGTGGTAAGATACACTAAACATAAGATCGCAAAATAACCTCAGCCTAAGTGAACACTTCCAAGTTGTGAGTCGGGGCACAACGTAGTCAACAAGGCGACCACAATAAAAACACCCACAACGGTTAATTTTAGACTAAAAGGTTTAGCAAATAAAAAAAAAATAAAAAAAAAATGGGCACGATTCGGCAAAAGTTGCTAGAAGAGCAGGAGCAGTTAGAAGAAGAAATGTTAAGGCTTCAGGATAAATTAGAAGAAAAACCGCTACCAAAAAATACAACAGTGGACGCTCTGAAAAGTTTGGAGACGATAAAGAGAGCTATTTTAGAAAATCACGAAAAATTAAAGAAGGATGGTGTCGGAAAGGAGGAATATTTCGAACGAATAATATTCTATTTCTTAATGGAAAAATACATGAAACTAATCAGACAACTGAATGGTGAGATAGGTGTAATATTAGAAAGAAACATCTTAGACGAAAAGCACTACAGGAGAAACATGCTGAAAAACATGCGAAAAAGGCTGAACGCGCTCGGATTAGAATACAACATCTTAGATGAAAGGCACTACAGAAGAAAAATCCTAAAAGAAAAGTCCTGCGGAACAAACAACACAGCCGGAAGTTTCGGAGAAAAGTTCTTAGACATCACCTTAAACCATTCTGTTAGTCAGAAAGCAACTTGTCAGAACAATAGACAGGCAGAGGAAATACTACGCCTTTGCAACGAGATATGATGTGAGATAGACGACAGTATGTATCAAGAGGTCACCCAATACAATCTCAATTTAATGAAAGATAAATTATCAAAAATGAGAAGACTTTATATTGAATCGCAGAATCTCTCACAAGACATCTTCAAAATGTATTGCACGACATACACGGGTTGTGGGGAAGATTAGAAGCATTACAAAAACAGTTAAATCTGGAAACTGAAACCGCCAGAATACGTCGGTTTACGCTGGCCTTCCCGAAGTCCGAAAATGATGTTGAGATCGTCAAAACAAGCAAAAATACGCATCCAGGTCGCTTTGCGACCGCTGGGGTCCAACTGCCGCCAAACCATAACGTAGGCGCCGTAAATCGACGCCAGTTCGGGAGTTATGGACCCGCAGTAGACGACGACAACTTCACCACAGACGCGGAGGACCGCGATACAATACTGCGCAGTCAGGAGACCCTGGCGTCTGCACTCTTGGACGAGGGATGTGGGGGCCAACTACTAGCCTATAAGCCCGGCAGTGATTTGAGCACCACCTACCGCCCAGCATATAGGGAGGCCGGTTTTTGTGCTGAATGGGACCTGATGGGACCTGAATGGGACCACGCCGAGCCGAGGCACATTCGAACGAGGAAGCAGAGGAAGATCCGCGGGAGGCTAGACCGCATTACTCAGACATCTCGGAGGCCAGCAATCAAGAAAAAGGCACAGTACCGCGTTGCGACGAACCAGAGTCCGACCAAAGGTCCGTCATAAGCCTGGGGTTAGTGCCTCAAGGAAATCAACCGTGGGCAGCAGCTCCACTCATGGATAGCGCCGTACATCGAAGATGCTGATGCAGAGTACATAGTACCCAACGAGGATCCGCATGCTCAAGGAGGAGAAACTACGGAGTCCAAGCAGAAGAAGAGATCCATTTCGGGGATCAGCGATATTGCGACTGAGCAGGAAAAGGAGCAGAAGAAAGACGCCAAACAGAAAGTAACAGAGAAAGAGAAAATCGTCGAAGAAAAAGAAACCGACGCAAATAAAGAATTCAACGGAGAAAAAGAAACCGTCGAAAACAAACGAGGGGGAACGTTGTGAGCATAGAATGCCACTGAAATTTCATTTGTTCCTTCTGACTATATTTATGGTCCGATCTGATCCAGATTCAATACTCTGATAGATATCATAATTTTCTATGATTCTGCGTTTTTGGTTTTCCCGTATCTTCAAAATTTTAGATTTTAGTCTTTTGTGGGGGCGGAAGGGGGCGTGGCCAAATTTTGAAATACACTTGTACTGACGTGATATCACAGGAACATCGATAGAGAGTTTGGTTGCTCTAGCTCTTATAGTCTCTGAGATCTAGGCGCTCATCTGAACGAATGGGCACAGCGCCCAACCCTGTGTGTGAGAGAGATTGAGAGGGAACGATGCATTTCGAAATGGTTTTCTTCATTGTGGCTATATTTATGAGTCGATCTTATCCGGATTCAACACTCTGATAGATATTGTCATTCTCTACGATTCTGCGTTTTTAGTTTTTTCGTATCTTTAAAATTGTGCATGCCACAGATTTTCGTCCTTGGACTGGGCGGAAGAGGGCGGGGCGAAATTTTGAAATACACTTGTAACAGTGCGATAGGACAGGAGTCTGGATACAAAATTGTGTTCCTCCAGCTTTTATAGTCTTTGAGCTATAGGCGCTAATGAAGACGGACAGACGGACATAGCTATATCGACTCGGCTATTGATCCTGATCAAGAATATATATACTTTACGGGGTCGGAAACGCTTCCTTCTGGGTGTTACACACATTAATTTTTTGCACAAATCTAATATACCCCTTTACTCTTCGAGTACCGGGTATAAAAAGAGAACCTACTGGATAGAGATATCGTTCTTATTACAAACGAAGAAACTCACCCGTCAAAGTGGCCACTAACTCCGCAAGCCCACCCAGCCAAAGACGGTCGATTACGAGTCGTATCGTTAGAAGTGGAAAAAACTACGATCATGCGACCAATACATAAAGTGTATCCCCTCGTTAAGATCAAGGAATACTCAGAAAGCAGTAATCAAATTGAAACATTGAAAAACTCTCCTCCACTTTGTATATCAAGCAAAATAAATGGCGAAGATGTTTTGACACCAGGGGATTTTGAAATTCCTAAATCCACATTGCTAATACCAGTTCCAAAAGAAGATGTAGCCAAAAAATTTCTTAAAAAACGGAAACTGGTTCAAAAGTTTCAAAGGAACTTTTGGAAACAAGCTGAGGATAAGCGAATAAAGCTGAAAGGACTCAACTTTCATCCCAAACAGGAGTACAGCGAATTCTTTTTACTGATGCTGTATATACGGAAGAAAGTCAAATTAAAAGACAGTCCCCATAACCATGAAAGATCGCCGTCAGATGTCAAAAATATGAACAGAACCGGACACCAGGTCACGCCGCAGTAAATACACACCCCTGGCGAACCGCGGGCAAGATGTTCATGCACATGAACAGGACCCGACATCAGGTAGCGTCACAAAAAATAAAAATATACAGTCCACTTGAAGGGGCCAATAAACTCGCAGTTATCACATCTTTAGCAAACCGCGGGCAATATGTTCATAAAACATGAACAGGAACCGACACAGGCCAATCAATAAACAATATAGTCCAATTGAAGGAGGCCACTTGAGAAAAAAGGACACATAGAGTTCGACCATAAAATCATATACATGCGTCACGTCGAACCCAAATATATTAACATATGTGGTTTGCATGTAGTTGGTGTCATTAGAAGCGATGAGCGTGGGAACAAGTGCCGCACATCCCTCCTTTTCTTAGTGTTGGTTTTAGTTTTAATTATCTTATATTTTCCTATATATAGTGCATAAGTTTTGAAAATAAAACAGTTCGAATTTACAACTCAACTCATCAACATCAACATTTGCTGCTTCGAGCCGGATTCATCCTTGATCTGGAGAATAGAAGCAGCATCAACAAACAGCAATGGTGACAGGTGAAAGCGAAAACAAAAGAATTCACCGTTGTAGTTCTGAAGTATGTATATGTTGTGTGTTTGTATACGTGTGCAATGGTTCACACGGATCGACAATTAAATACTGAATCCAATATTAATAAGCGAAGCACGATTTGTCCCAATTATTAGTTGGATCCTACTGATACCAAACGAATATACCCGACGAATACAGGGTAGCACATCACTTGGTGTTCGGTTTGGATCAAGCGCGCTAAACGAAAAGAACAGCGATAAGCAACGGTGAGGAGCGAAACGAAAATTCGACATTGATTGCAGTAACAAAAAAGTTATATATAATATGTGTTCCGTCCAAGATGGTTAGAGTTATATGTAAACATATGTGTATATTAATATATGTATTTGTGCGAACTAAAGTAGCTCTACCATGTAATACGTATATGCCAAGTATTGAAAGCGAGGTGCAATTGTTTCAGCACAAGACAATAATTGCGAGTTTTTAATCTTATAGGTCTTTACTCGAGATTTAAATTTTATGCACAAATATCTCTGTTTTTGATTTGATTTCCAAATAGTCCACTTTCCTCTTCTGGGGGTGGGTTTTCCACTCAACTGGATATCCCTCGGCGGTAGAACTGCAGACAGGGTATTGCACGACCGACGCGGTAATTTGCAGCTTGTTGTTTGTTCACAAAAAAACACACGAGACGCGGTCAATTTGCAATTAATTGGCAATTAATTAATCTGACAACAATTGTTGTATAGATAAGTATGTATGTATGTGTCACTGTCACTATTGCTTCTCCACTTTATTCTCTTTAATTTGCGAGTCTACCCGGGGGCGCCAAGAAATTTTGGGATTTTTTTTCCAAATAAAACAAATCTAATATACCCCTTTACTCTTCGAGTACCGGGTATAACGAGGGGGAACGTTGTGAGCTGCGTCTACGGCCGCGGCTCTACGTTATACCCGGTACGCAGTCATTATATATGCATGTGAGCTTGTTGTAATTTATAACATGTTCGCAAAAGGGACAAAAATAATTTTAGCCAAAAAAGAAAAAAAACGAGGGGGAACGTTATGAGCCGCGTCTGCGCCGCGGCTCTACTTTATACCCGGTACTCAGTCAGTTTGTATGTATGTGAGCTTGTTGTAATTTATTACATGTTCGCAAAAGGAAAAAATTTAATTTTAGCCAAAAAAAAACAATTTAAGTCGAACCTTTTCGGAGATTTTGATCTATTAGACGTTTCCATATTTGTTTACATACGTTTTTTACATCTGTCTTTTCTACATGTCTAAATCTACTTCCTACATATACATACACGGCTGTGTGCGAGAGAAAGAGAGGGAATGAGTCTGCGCTTGGAAGGCCACTGAAATTTCATTTGTTCCTTCTGACTATATTTATGATCCGATCTGATCCAGATTCAATACTCTGATAGATATAGTCATTTTCTACGATTCTGCGTTTTTAGTTTTCTCGTATCTTCAAAATTGTAGATTTTCATCTTTTGTGGGGGCGGAAGGGGGCGTGTCCAAATTTTAAAACAAACTCGTCTCGGTTTGATATCACAGGAGCTTGGATAGAAAGTTTGGTGGTTCTAGCTCTTATAGTCTCTGAGAACTAGGCGTCAAAAAATTCGATCAGGCATAGCGCCTACCCCTGTGTGTGAGAGAGAGCGAGAGGGAACGATGCATTTCGAAATGGTTTTCTTCATTGTGGCTATATTTATTATCCGATCTGATCCAGATTCTACAATCTGATAGATACGGTCAGTGTCTATGATTCTGCGTTTTTAGTTTTATCGTATCTTTAAAATTGTGCATGCCACAGACTTTCGTCCTTGGAGTGGGCGGAAGGGGGCGGGGCGAAATTTTGAAATACACTTGTAACAGTGCGATAGGACAGGAGTCTGGATACAAAATTGTGTTCCTCTAGCTTTTATAGTCTTTGAGCTATAGGCGCTAATGAAGACGGACGGACGGACGGACGGACGGACGGACAGACAGACATAGCTATATCGACTCGGCTATTGATCCTGATCAAGAATATATATACTTTATGGGGTCGGAAACGCTTCCTTCTGGGTGTTACACACATTAATTTTTTGCACAAATCTAATATACCCCTTTACTCTTCGAGTACCGGGTATAAAAATTAAGTCTAACCTTTTTTTTACATACGTTTTTTACATCTGTCTTTTCTACATGTCTAAATCAACTTCCTACATATACATACACGGCTATGTGCGAGAGAGAGAGAGAGGGAATCAGTCTGCGCTTGGAAGGCCACTGAAATTTCATTTGTTCCTTTTGGCTATACTAATGATCCTATCTGATCCAGATTCAACACTCGAGAAGGAACGATGCATTTCGAAATGGTTTCCTTCATTGTGGCTATACTAATTATTCGATCTGATCCAGATTCAACACTCTGATAAATATGGTCATTGCCTATGATTCTGCGGTTTTAGTTATCGTTATCACCACGAATCTTATATACCCCTATACTCTTCGAGTACCGGGTATAAAAACCGAATTATTGGGTGGTGCAAATTAATTGAATTTAATAGCAAAAAAAAGGAGACGAAAATTCGGGCCTATATGCGTTCGGTTTCAGGTATTTTCAACGAATATTTTCTGTTTCATATAATACAAAGCTAAGCCTAACTTATCTACTGTGGCAAAGCGGCGCAAATTCGCCAAGAGCGAGAGAGAGCTTTCTACGCTCCCGCTCCGCCTTAATCTACTACACTGCGCTACAAAATAGCCGGTCAGCAGGACAGATACGATCTGCTTAAGTCGTAATAAATAAAAAATAAAATAACAAAAAACGGCTTGTTTATTTCCATCTTTAAAAAAACTTATAAGATCGCTCTGGAATTTTTTTTGGCTGTTTATTAACTCCTGCTTCTGCATTGAAATAGAAATGTGCTACGTTTTTTATTGTTGTTTATTGTTTTTCTTGTCAGTCATTGTTTACAAGTTCGCAGTGAATTTCATTTTTCAATGTGAATGCCAATTATTTAGGATTGCATTTTAAAATAAAAGGCTTAATATCGCATAGAAACGTGCGGCTTAGGAACATCCAAAATAGACGGTGGAACTAACTGATAAATTTTCGTAGCGGCAAAACCTTATGCACCGTCTAGGAAATAGACGGTAAACGGTGCCCAGTGTTAATAGCCAATTACATCTGGTTGTACTATACAATTCTGAAAAGCTGATAATTGCAACTAAAAATCGGGGCCAAACATTTTATAGCTGCAGCTTACCGTCTCGAAGATATTAGGCTTCCATTTTTTTTTTTTTTCCAGGATTTTTTTTTTTTAAATTTTGAAATTGATTGGTGCTGTTTTGCCGAACCGGGGAGACCGTGCTGGAGGCGATTCTAAAGGAGCGGCATTTAGCCATGGCTAAACAGACAGCAGCGTGTGGGTCGAGTGGGGTAGCAAAAGTCGCCCAGAGCACTTTGCGCTTTCGCAGTTTTCGTCCAGTCATCGAGATTTTCTGGATCGTTGATTTCTGTCAATGATTAATCATCATTTAAGTGGATCGGGATGGAATTTTGTAATATACGTACGTATATGTTCTTTTGTCTGCCATTTTCTTAAATATATTTTTAAGGTGAACGTGATTCATGATGGGAAAGTGCATTATTCCTGAAACTTCCAGTTTGCTGACCAACTGGGCATGCTGTCCATCTAGTTATATTTTTTTCCAATTGAGCGCGCCACTAAGTAGGAAATAATATAGTAAGTGGCACAGTTCAGCCGAGTTAACACTAGTTAACAGTTAACACTAAAGCCTAGTACTCAGACCAAATAAAAATATTTTGCCAGCCCAATGATTCCTCTAGGGTCATAATTTTGGTGGTACTCAGCACGAGCAAAATAATTGCCGATATATGCTAAAAAAGTATTTAATGGTATTTGTGGTATTCCGCCAGGCACGACAAATTTATTTGGCCGGTGAAATAAATGAAGTGGTGTGCGTGCATATGTGTTTGATTACAATCGAAATCGAAACGTAAACACAATGCTATGGAGTTCAAAAAGCAAAATATAAAGAGATAGGGGTAGTTTTGCGACGAGGAGATTTTATTATTATTAAAAGAAATCGAGCAGAGGTATTTGCTGTGTAATTTGAGACCCTGGCGTCTGCACTCTTGGACGAGGGATGTGGGGGCCAACTACTAGCCTATAAGCCCGGCAGTGATTTGAGCACCACCTACCGCCCAGCATATAGGGAGGCCGGTTTTTGTGCTGAATGGGACCTGATGGGACCTGAATGGGACCACGCCGAGCCGAGGCACATTCGAACGAGGAAGCAGAGGAAGATCCGCGGGAGGCTAGACCGCATTACTCAGACATCTCGGAGGCCAGCAATCAAGAAAAAGGCACAGTACCGCGTTGCGACGAACCAGAGTCCGACCAAAGGTCCGTCATAAGCCTGGGGTTAGTGCCTCAAGGAAATCAACCGTGGGCAGCAGCTCCACTCATGGATAGCGCCGTACATCGAAGATGCTGATGCAGAGTACATAGTACCCAACGAGGATCCGCATGCTCAAGGAGGAGAAACTACGGAGTCCAAGCAGAAGAAGAGATCCATTTCGGGGATCAGCGATATTGCGACTGAGCAGGAAAAGGAGCAGAAGAAAGACGCCAAACAGAAAGTAACAGAGAAAGAGAAAATCGTCGAAGAAAAAGAAACCGACGCAAATAAAGAATTCAACGGAGAAAAAGAAACCGTCGAAAACAAACGAGGGGGAACGTTGTGAGCATAGAATGCCACTGAAATTTCATTTGTTCCTTCTGACTATATTTATGGTCCGATCTGATCCAGATTCAATACTCTGATAGATATCATAATTTTCTATGATTCTGCGTTTTTGGTTTTCCCGTATCTTCAAAATTTTAGATTTTAGTCTTTTGTGGGGGCGGAAGGGGGCGTGGCCAAATTTTGAAATACACTTGTACTGACGTGATATCACAGGAACATCGATAGAGAGTTTGGTTGCTCTAGCTCTTATAGTCTCTGAGATCTAGGCGCTCATCTGAACGAATGGGCACAGCGCCCAACCCTGTGTGTGAGAGAGATTGAGAGGGAACGATGCATTTCGAAATGGTTTTCTTCATTGTGGCTATATTTATGAGTCGATCTTATCCGGATTCAACACTCTGATAGATATTGTCATTCTCTACGATTCTGCGTTTTTAGTTTTTTCGTATCTTTAAAATTGTGCATGCCACAGATTTTCGTCCTTGGACTGGGCGGAAGAGGGCGGGGCGAAATTTTGAAATACACTTGTAACAGTGCGATAGGACAGGAGTCTGGATACAAAATTGTGTTCCTCCAGTTTTTATAGTCTTTGAGCTATAGGCGCTAATGAAGACGGAAAGACGGACATAGCTATATCGACTCGGCTATTGATCCTGATCAAGAATATATATACTTTATGGGGTCGGAAACGCTTCCTTCTGGGTGTTACACACATTAATTTTTTGCACAAATCTAATATACCCCTTTACTCTTCGAGTACCGGGTATAAAAAGAGAACCTACTGGATAGAGATATCGTTCTTATTACAAACGAAGAAACTCACCCGTCAAAGTGGCCACTAACTCCGCAAGCCCACCCAGCCAAAGACGGTCGATTACGAGTCGTATCGTTAGAAGTGGAAAAAACTACGATCATGCGACCAATACATAAAGTGTATCCCCTCGTTAAGATCAAGGAATACTCAGAAAGCAGTAATCAAATTGAAACATTGAAAAACTCTCCTCCACTTTGTATATCAAGCAAAATAAATGGCGAAGATGTTTTGACACCAGGGGATTTTGAAATTCCTAAATCCACATTGCTAATACCAGTTCCAAAAGAAGATGTAGCCAAAAAATTTCTTAAAAAACGGAAACTGGTTCAAAAGTTTCAAAGGAACTTTTGGAAACAAGCTGAGGATAAGCGACTAAAGCTGAAAGGACTCAACTTTCATCCCAAACAGGAGTACAGCGAATTCTTTTTACTGATGCTGTATATACGGAAGAAAGTCAAATTAAAAGACAGTCCCCATAACCATGAAAGATCGCCGTCAGATGTCAAAAATATGAACAGAACCGGACACCAGGTCACGCCGCAGTAAATACACACCCCTGGCGAACCGCGGGCAAGATGTTCATGCACATGAACAGGACCCGACATCAGGTAGCGTCACAAAAAATAAAAATATACAGTCCACTTGAAGGGGCCAATAAACTCGCAGTTATCACATCTTTAGCAAACCGCGGGCAATATGTTCATAAAACATGAACAGGAACCGACACAGGCCAATCAATAAACAATATAGTCCAATTGAAGGAGGCCACTTGAGAAAAAAGGACACATAGAGTTCGACCATAAAATCATATACATGCGTCACGTCGAACCCAAATATATTAACATATGTGGTTTGCATGTAGTTGGTGTCATTAGAAGCGATGAGCGTGGGAACAAGTGCCGCACATCCCTCCTTTTCTTAGTGTTGGTTTTAGTTTTAATTATCTTATATTTTCCTATATATAGTGCATAAGTTTTGAAAATAAAACAGTTCGAATTTACAACTCAACTCATCAACATCAACATTTGCTGCTTCGAGCCGGATTCATCCTTGATCTGGAGAATAGAAGCAGCATCAACAAACAGCAATGGTGACAGGTGAAAGCGAAAACAAAAGAATTCACCGTTGTAGTTCTGAAGTATGTATATGTTGTGTGTTTGTATACGTGTGCAATGGTTCACACGGATCGACAATTAAATACTGAATCCAATATTAATAAGCGAAGCACGATTTGTCCCAATTATTAGTTGGATCCTACTGATACCAAACGAATATACCCGACGAATACAGGGTAGCACATCACTTGGTGTTCGGTTTGGATCAAGCGCGCTAAACGAAAAGAACAGCGATAAGCAACGGTGAGGAGCGAAACGAAAATTCGACATTGATTGCAGTAACAAAAAAGTTATATATAATATGTGTTCCGTCCAAGATGGTTAGAGTTATATGTAAACATATGTGTATATTAATATATGTATTTGTGCGAACTAAAGTAGCTCTACCATGTAATACGTATATGCCAAGTATTGAAAGCGAGGTGCAATTGTTTCAGCACAAGACAATAATTGCGAGTTTTTAATCTTATAGGTCTTTACTCGAGATTTAAATTTTTTGCACAAATATCTCTGTTTTTGATTTGATTTCCAAATAGTCCACTTTCCTCTTCTGGGGGTGGGTTTTCCACTCAACTGGATATCCCTCGGCGGTAGAACTGCAGACAGGGTATTGCACGACCGACGCGGTAATTTGCAGCTTGTTGTTTGTTCACAAAAAAACACACGAGACGCGGTCAATTTGCAATTAATTGGCAATTAATTAATCTGACAACAATTGTTGTATAGATAAGTATGTATGTATGTGTCACTGTCACTATTGCTTCTCCACTTTATTCTCTTTAATTTGCGAGTCTACCCGGGGGCGCCAAGAAATTTTGGGATTTTTTTTCCAAATAAAACAAATCTAATATACCCCTTTACTCTTCGAGTACCGGGTATAACGAGGGGGAACGTTGTGAGCTGCGTCTACGGCCGCGGCTCTACGTTATACCCGGTACGCAGTCATTATATATGCATGTGAGCTTGTTGTAATTTATAACATGTTCGCAAAAGGGACAAAAATAATTTTAGCCAAAAAAGAAAAAAAACGAGGGGGAACGTTATGAGCCGCGTCTGCGCCGCGGCTCTACTTTATACCCGGTACTCAGTCAGTTTGTATGTATGTGAGCTTGTTGTAATTTATTACATGTTCGCAAAAGGAAAAAATTTAATTTTAGCCAAAAAAAAACAATTTAAGTCGAACCTTTTCGGAGATTTTGATCTATTAGACGTTTCCATATTTGTTTACATACGTTTTTTACATCTGTCTTTTCTACATGTCTAAATCTACTTCCTACATATACATACACGGCTGTGTGCGAGAGAAAGAGAGGGAATGAGTCTGCGCTTGGAAGGCCACTGAAATTTCATTTGTTCCTTCTGACTATATTTATGATCCGATCTGATCCAGATTCAATACTCTGATAGATATAGTCATTTTCTACGATTCTGCGTTTTTAGTTTTCTCGTATCTTCAAAATTGTAGATTTTCATCTTTTGTGGGGGCGGAAGGGGGCGTGTCCAAATTTTAAAACAAACTCGTCTCGGTTTGATATCACAGGAGCTTGGATAGAAAGTTTGGTGGTTCTAGCTCTTATAGTCTCTGAGAACTAGGCGTCAAAAAATTCGATCAGGCATAGCGCCTACCCCTGTGTGTGAGAGAGAGCGAGAGGGAACGATGCATTTCGAAATGGTTTTCTTCATTGTGGCTATATTTATTATCCGATCTGATCCAGATTCTACAATCTGATAGATACGGTCAGTGTCTATGATTCTGCGTTTTTAGTTTTATCGTATCTTTAAAATTGTGCATGCCACAGACTTTCGTCCTTGGAGTGGGCGGAAGGGGGCGGGGCGAAATTTTGAAATACACTTGTAACAGTGCGATAGGACAGGAGTCTGGATACAAAATTGTGTTCCTCTAGCTTTTATAGTCTTTGAGCTATAGGCGCTAATGAAGACGGACGGACGGACGGACGGACGGACGGACAGACAGACATAGCTATATCGACTCGGCTATTGATCCTGATCAAGAATATATATACTTTATGGGGTCGGAAACGCTTCCTTCTGGGTGTTACACACATTAATTTTTTGCACAAATCTAATATACCCCTTTACTCTTCGAGTACCGGGTATAAAAATTAAGTCTAACCTTTTTTTTACATACGTTTTTTACATCTGTCTTTTCTACATGTCTAAATCAACTTCCTACATATACATACACGGCTATGTGCGAGAGAGAGAGAGAGGGAATCAGTCTGCGCTTGGAAGGCCACTGAAATTTCATTTGTTCCTTTTGGCTATACTAATGATCCTATCTGATCCAGATTCAACACTCGAGAAGGAACGATGCATTTCGAAATGGTTTCCTTCATTGTGGCTATACTAATTATCCGATCTGATCCAGATTCAACACTCTGATAAATATGGTCATTGCCTATGATTCTGCGGTTTTAGTTATCGTTATCACCACGAATCTTATATACCCCTATACTCTTCGAGTACCGGGTATAAAAACCGAATTATTGGGTGGTGCAAATTAATTGAATTTAATAGCAAAAAAAAGGAGACGAAAATTCGGGCCTATATGCGTTCGGTTTCAGGTATTTTCAACGAATATTTTCTGTTTCATATAATACAAAGCTAAGCCTAACTTATCTACTGTGGCAAAGCGGCGCAAATTCGCCAAGAGCGAGAGAGAGCTTTCTACGCTCCCGCTCCGCCTTAATCTACTACACTGCGCTACAAAATAGCCGGTCAGCAGGACAGATACGATCTGCTTAAGTCGTAATAAATAAAAAATAAAATAACAAAAAACGGCTTGTTTATTTCCATCTTTAAAAAAACTTATAAGATCGCTCTGGAATTTTTTTTGGCTGTTTATTAACTCCTGCTTCTGCATTGAAATAGAAATGTGCTACGTTTTTTATTGTTGTTTATTGTTTTTCTTGTCAGTCATTGTTTACAAGTTCGCAGTGAATTTCATTTTTCAATGTGAATGCCAATTATTTAGGATTGCATTTTAAAATAAAAGGCTTAATATCGCATAGAAACGTGCGGCTTAGGAACATCCAAAATAGACGGTGGAACTAACTGATAAATTTTCGTAGCGGCAAAACCTTATGCACCGTCTAGGAAATAGACGGTAAACGGTGCCCAGTGTTAATAGCCAATTACATCTGGTTGTACTATACAATTCTGAAAAGCTGATAATTGCAACTAAAAATCGGGGCCAAACATTTTATAGCTGCAGCTTACCGTCTCGAAGATATTAGGCTTCCATTTTTTTTTTTTTTCCAGGATTTTTTTTTTTTAAATTTTGAAATTGATTGGTGCTGTTTTGCCGAACCGGGGAGACCGTGCTGGAGGCGATTCTAAAGGAGCGGCATTTAGCCATGGCTAAACAGACAGCAGCGTGTGGGTCGAGTGGGGTAGCAAAAGTCGCCCAGAGCACTTTGCGCTTTCGCAGTTTTCGTCCAGTCATCGAGATTTTCTGGATCGTTGATTTCTGTCAATGATTAATCATCATTTAAGTGGATCGGGATGGAATTTTGTAATATACGTACGTATATGTTCTTTTGTCTGCCATTTTCTTAAATATATTTTTAAGGTGAACGTGATTCATGATGGGAAAGTGCATTATTCCTGAAACTTCCAGTTTGCTGACCAACTGGGCATGCTGTCCATCTAGTTATATTTTTTTCCAATTGAGCGCGCCACTAAGTAGGAAATAATATAGTAAGTGGCACAGTTCAGCCGAGTTAACACTAGTTAACAGTTAACACTAAAGCCTAGTACTCAGACCAAATAAAAATATTTTGCCAGCCCAATGATTCCTCTAGGGTCATAATTTTGGTGGTACTCAGCACGAGCAAAATAATTGCCGATATATGCTAAAAAAGTATTTAATGGTATTTGTGGTATTCCGCCAGGCACGACAAATTTATTTGGCCGGTGAAATAAATGAAGTGGTGTGCGTGCATATGTGTTTGATTACAATCGAAATCGAAACGTAAACACAATGCTATGGAGTTCAAAAAGCAAAATATAAAGAGATAGGGGTAGTTTTGCGACGAGGAGATTTTATTATTATTAAAAGAAATCGAGCAGAGGTATTTGCTATGTAATTTGGCGAATACAAAGCAATTTGATGCCAACGCAATAAGAGGCGCATGGGAGTCTGTGGCTGCAGTGATGAATAGAGAGTACAATTTCAAGTAATTATAAAATGTAAGTGAATGTTCATAGGTATGTATTCCAGGTGATACGTGCAGAAAAGTTTGGAAATTGTTGAGGGATGAAATGTAGGTTATAAATAGGGAATAAAAATAGTTGATTGCATTTCTGATCCGCAAAAATGCATTTATACAATATTGGGGTACATTTGTAAAGTAGTTCTTAAGGCTGGGGTGATGACTCAGGGTTGTTCAGGGTCCTTTACAAGAAATTTGTAAACAGAGGGACCTGCGAGGGATGAAGGCGCGTCTCGTGACGTTTAAAGGGGTCAAGAGAGGGGATAAATATATAAGACGTGGTTTGCACGTGGGCCAGTAGGAGTTGTGTGATACGGCCACGCTCGTATAGCGCCCCGGACCTGGGATGTCGTCTACCTTGAGTGGATAACTAAGTTGAGACCCCTAATTGTGTATCTCGGTAAAGACCATAGAGCACACCCTGACTATGAGTATGTGCGCGTACAATCGCGTCCCGGTAAAAACCACAGAGCACGACTGTACTAACACGCCTCCCGGAATCTCAAGGTTTCACTGGTTGCCTGCTCTGACTAGATTGGTGGGGATCGGGACTCCTAGCTGTGTGTCTCGGTAAAAACCATAGAGCACACCCTGACTATGGGTCTGTGCGCGTACAATCGCGTCCCGGTAAAAACCACAGAGCACGACTGTACTAACACGCCTCCCGGAATCTCAAGGTTTCACTGGTTGCCTGTTCTGACTATATTTTCGAGTCCCAGTGTGGGAGTAACGGGCGGGGGTTACGCTATGGTCGGGAATAGTTTCGGCACGCCGAAATAAGTAGATAGGTGAGCCACCCAAAGAAAGAATAGACGTCGGCGAAATTCTTATTATATTCTTCTTCTTTATTCGTATTAGCAAAAACTGGGTGAACCTTGGCTCTCAGGCTGCACCAGATCTCTCTAATGATTGCTTACCAGAACTCTGTCGCTATGTCCCACGTGTTTAGTTCGGACCGTTAGCTTTTCACTTCCTCGCGTCCCCACTCTGATCGCTATACGCACTCTTTTTAAATCTCCTTATACTTTTCTCTGCGACTGCTCGGATTGCTCGTTCTCTGCCAAGTGACCCGTCTCCCTACTCGCGTGGGCCGGCTTGCCTATTTCGAACTCTCGTTTCGTCGAGCTTTCGGCCGTGTTCCGTTACTTCGAATCCCTAGCGTTGGTTCGATCTCCCAACAGCGATCGTCGCGAGCCTCTCTTACGGGACTTCTTCGCCTCGTCCCTTTTGTGTTGCTCTTCGTTAGCGCGCGGCACAGTGGGCTATGACTTGTTCTGATGCTGGTAAAAATTCGTGACTTCTAGAGTGGTTCTTAGCTGCCTTTGGCAAAATCAAAAATATATTTGTTGCTTCGTGCAAATGAGGGGGTTTGCTACGCTCCGTGCGTACTTCAAAGGGGGGGAAATTAATAGGAATAATGGTATCTTATGGCTAATTATAATCTAATATGTGGGGCGCTAGGTTAGCGCCTCACACACTCCCCTCACTTCGGGGGGCGTAAGCGGACGGTGACATTCTCCACTTTCCCTTCTGGCGCGTCGATCGTTACCGCGTACCGTTGGTCTCGGTACGTCCTTCCAAATCGAGCGCGTTTCGCGGAAGCTCCTTGGTTGCTCCGCACCTCGGCTACCAATCTTCTGGGCAGCTTCCGGTCGGGCGTGTGCACTCGCCAGTGTGGAGGTGCCACTACCATCTACTCGGAGGGTTCTTCCATGGGGTCGTCTAATCGGTGTTCGGACCCTAGGGATGATAGGTATTCCATCAGGTCGTCGATGTCGAGTGGGCACCCGGGACTGCCTGCTGTTCCCCTCGTTAAATCCGGTAGTTCGTCCAGATCGTCCACCAGGCTCGCTAAGAATGGACTGGGGTCACCTACGACGGTGTCTGCTGTGGTTCCTGGCTTGCATTCGATCGGCGGATCGCCGGCGGGATGGGGTGCTGGGATGGTGGGGTCGCCTCGGACTGGGCGGTCGAGATTTTCTGCCGTTTCGGTCGAGGTCGTTGTCCCTGACACCCCTGTCTCCTTTGGACCGTGGTCTGGGCTCGGACTTCTCCACCGCAGTCGCACCTGCGGGAAGGAAGACTCGGTGTCCACCTCCCATTATCCGCTCCGAGTCCCGTGCGTCGGGTATGTTCTGCGGAAAAGAGGCCTCTCCCCTTCCTCATCAGACGAATTCTGCTCCCACCACGCGAAGTTTTTGGGTGATGGCGGCCGCGGTCGGCTCCTGTTGCTTTGTCTGGACGCCTCCCGGTTACGTGGCTGTGACGGTTGTCGTGATCGTCGGCGGCTGTGGTGGGATGTTGCCGGGTTTGTTGCCGTTCGGCTCCGCGTCGACGAGGCCGGCCGTTTGTGGTCTCTAGGGTGTCGAGAGCCTCGCTGCGACCGCCGTGTTGATCGCTGTGGGCTACTGGCCCGGGGATGTGTGCTGATCGGGGTTTTCGGGATCGGGGGCTACTTCTAGTCGCCGGAGCAGCACTATCGGCTTCTTCGGCCGGGTGTTCCCTTTGGTGATGTCGGCCTCGGGTTGTTGGCTGCTGCTCGCCGGGGTTTGGGAGCGTGTCTCGACCGGTAGGGGTGGAGTGACCGCGATCGGGGGTGCGGGAGCGTCGACCGACGAAAGTGCTGGTAGAGGACTCCGTTCAGGTTGTTCCTTGTTCCGGGTTGGCGTGGGTTATGGCCAGGCTGCCTGCTGTGTCAGCTGGGGTTCGGCATAATGCGCCCGCCCTCCTCTGCGCCACAATCTGGACGGGTCATCCCCCGGAGGCGCTTGCACCTCCAATATGGTCCGGCGCAGCTGGACTATGCGGTAGCCGCCCTGGATGGTGGCGTAGTGCATCTCCTCGCGCCCCTCCACGAACCGGGCTGTCCACAAATCGTCCCTCTCGCTGGTGCCGGGGTCCGGGCTGGGAGACCGGGGCACTATGGACAGTGGGTCGTAGGGTGGGTACACACCACGCCCGCTCCTTGGGTCTCGTCGCCGTGCCTGGTTCTGTGCAGGTGCCTCAGGTGGCCCGTGGCCGGGTCGCGGGGCGGGGTTTCGTCAGGGGGCTTCCCTGTGGCGATCTTCCCGCGGCTCGCCGTCTGGACGGCCTCGTCGTTGGCGGCGTGCAGCTCTGTCTCGAGCCCTTCCTCTGTCTACGTCATCGGGTTCGACCGTGCCCATATACACGACGTCGTCGTCGTCTTCCATCGTTGATCTGCTTGCTTAAAGTTAGACATGTTAAGATTACCCTGATTACTCTGACCTGAAACCCTACCTACTGGTGCAGCCTGTGTTAGATATTAGTTCGTGAAATACCAGGGGGATACATGTTTGACTAAAGCTATGTCTTATGCTATGTTATATTTACGGACTCTTCCTCGACTCGCCTGTGTGGGAGCCTTCTCCGGGTCGTCTGGCCGGTGTCGTGGTGTCGTCTCTGGTTGCGTTATCTGGTGTAGTCTCCGGCGTAGAGTCGTCTCTGGTAGACACCGCTGGCATCGTGATCATCACCTCGTCAGGTCCTCTGGACGGCGCGGAGCCGTGGATAGTCGTGTCGCTGCTGACTGGATCGTTCGCTTCGGCCTCATGGAATTCTTTTAGTTCCGCTATGTTGGCGGCTCTCTGTTTCCGTTCGCCCCTCTTCTGCAGCCGGACGATGTTGGGGGAGATAAAACGCGTTACCCGGAAGGGTCCGTCGAACTTCGGGGCCAACTTGGCCGCGAAGCTGTCAGATGCCTTTGACAACTTGTGTTGTCTCACCAGCACTTGCATCCCTATGGTGGGTCGCCATTCTCTCCGCCGCAAGTTATAGTGTCTACTTTGATCGGCACTAGCGCGTAGGGCGTTGGCCGATGCTACAGCGAAGATTTCCTTCAGTCGTTCTGCCTTTTGGATGGGCGTCTGGGGTTCACTCGCTGTCCCGGGGGTCGTTTCCTCGTACAGTGAATGGGGTAGGCGTGGCTCTCGCCCTTGAACTAGGAATGAAGGGCTAAACCCCGTACTGTCAGACACGCTGGAGTTGATTGCTAGGGATATTTCCGGGAGTAGTTCGTCCGATCTGTCCTGGTGGCCGTCCAGGAATTGTGAGACCATCGTTTTCACAGTACGATTCGCCCTCTCCGTCGGATTTTCGTGAGGCGAGTATGGGGCGGTGAACTGGAGTTCGCAGCCCATCTGTTGGATGAATCCTCTGAAGATCCTGCTCGTGAACTGGGCGCCGTTGTCGCAAATGAAGGTTTTAGGCACTCCGAACTGTCCCAGTACCCTCTCCCGGAATGATCTCGTCAGATTCGCCGTCGTCGCTTTTCTTAACGGCACGAGTTCGACCCATTTCGAGAACGCGTCCAAGAACACTAGCAACATGGTGTTGCCCCTCTTAAATCTGGGTAATGGGCCGACGAAGTCGGCACACCATGTGGAGCAGGGTTCGTCCACCCGGCGGGTCAACATGTGTCCGGCGGGTTTCATCTGACTGGCTTTGTATTTCTGGCACGCCTCGCAATTCCTCACATACTTGCCGACATCGCGGAACATGCCGGGCCAGTAATACCTTTGCGCGATACGAATTATGGTCCGAGTCCGAGTACCCGCTTTCGGTGCCCAACGGGGACGCAAAGTTTCCAGGGGATGAAATCGTCGTCGTCAGGTCGATGGCCGATGCGGCGGTACAATTGGCCGTTCTCTACGGTGTAGTCAGGGTATTCCTCCAGTGATGCTTCCACAGCTCGTATTTTCGTTGTCCACCATTTACAAGGCTCCGTCTCTTTCTCCGTCCTTTGTAGAACTGGCAGTGGTTGGCGTGACAAGGCGTCGGCTATGACGTTTTGGTTCCCCTTCCTGTAACAGATCTCGAATTGGTATTGCTGTAATTCGAGAGCCCATCGCGCGATCCGGCCTGAGGGACTTTCGATCGAATTTAGCCATTTCAATGCTAAATGGTCGGTAATGATTTCGAATTTATACCCCTCGAGGTAACAACGCCACTTGCGCACTGCCCATATGATCGCGAGACACTCCTTCTCTGTCGTCGTATAGTTCTCCTCCGCTTTTACTAATCGGCGACTGAGGTAAGCGATAACTCTTTCCGCTCCTTCGGTTTTCTGCGTAAGCACTGCTCCTAGTCCCACGTCACTCGCGTCGGTCTGGACTACGAACTTGGCGCTAAAGTCGGGGCAAGCCAGGACGGGTGCCCACGTCAGCCGTGTTTTCAATTCCTCGAAGGCGTTTTGCTGTGCTTCGCCCCAATCCCACTTCTTGTCTTTCCTTAACAGTGCTGTCATCGGCTGTACCACCTCTGCGTAGTTGGGCACGAATCTACGGTGCCAGGAGGCCATCCCTAGGCAGCGTCTCAATTCTTTTAGTGTTGTGGGGGGTTGAAGTTCCCTGACTGCCGCGATCTTGTCCGAGTCCGTGTGTATGCCTTCCTCGCTGATGACATGCCCGAGGTACTTGAGCCGTTTCTGGAAGAACGCGCACTTAGCCCTGTTGATGCGTAGGTTGGCCGCTCGTAGACGTCTGAATACCTCCCTCAAGTTTCGTATGTGCTCTTGAAAGTCCTGACCGACGACTATAATGTCGTCGAGGTAGGCGAATGCGGCTGGTTCCATGTCTGGCCCGATTACACTGTCCAACGCGCGCTGGAATGTAGCGGAGGCGGAATGTAACCCGAATGGCATGACACGCCATTGGTATAGCCCCCGCCCAGGTACCGTGAAGGCCGTATACTGTCGGCTCCGGGGTTCCATGGGGATTTGCCAGTATCCACTCTTGAGATCTAGGGTGGGTATGAATCGTGCGTTCCTTAGTTTCTCTAAGATGTGATTTATGCGTGGAGTGGGATAAGCGTCCGGGATTGAGCGGGCGTGGAGTAACCTGAAGTCTACGCACATCCGCCAGTCGTTAGTCTTCTTTTTGACCAGGACAATCGGGGCGCTGTACGGGCTTTTCGATGGCTCGATGATTCCTTGCTCTATCAGCTCGTCGACCTGCGTGTTGATGATGCGCTGCATCTCCGGGTTCTTAGGGTAGTATCTACTCTTGATCGGGCGATCATCTTTCATATTGATGACGTGTTGCGCGATCTGGGATACTCCGGCCAAACATTCGAATTTCGGTAGCTCTTCCCTCAAGAACTCGTCGATCTCCGCTTGGATCTCATTTGGCCAGGTGGCTTCCGCTTGGTGTCGGAAGGGGTGCCTTGATCTGTGTCTGAGTCGTCGTGGTCGACGCGCGACGAAATTATCTGCTCCTGTTTACCCTCTGTTGTGTCATCACACCTTGGCCTAGGATCGCCGCCCGGAGGAGACGCGAACCTTACGTGCTTCCTTTCGGCGGGTCCCGTCCCGGGTACTGGTGTCGGAAAGCTTATGTGGCCTTTTGGCGGCGGGGTTATGTTACGGGACGATTCCTCTCCGTGATCCGGTAGTGCCCTTGTCCGATTCCGTGGGTCCTCTACGTTATCTCGTGTCTCCTCTGTGCGTCTTTGTGACCCCCCTGTGTGTCCCTGAAGTCCTGCTGCGTTACTCTGCGGCTCCTCTGTGTCGTCTTGTGTCCCTTTTGCGTACCCTGGTGATTCCTTTTCCTGTTCCTGCCGTTTCTCCGTGTTGCCCTGTAGATCCCCTGCGTCGTCCTGCGTGCTCCCTGCTTTCCCTCGTGGTTTCTCTGTGGTTCCTGTGCATCTGGTTGTTTCTGGTCGTTCTGTGATTCATGTGCGATTGCCTGTGATTCCTGTGCATCTGGTCGTTGTTCCTGGTCGTTCTGTAGTTCCTGTGCGATTGCCTGTAATTCCTGTGCATCTGGTCGTTGTTCCTGGTCGTTCTGTAGTTCCTGTGCGATTGCCTCTGGTTTATCTGGATGTCTTGCCGTGTCCTGTGGCACTTTGGGTCTATTAGATCGCGCTGGCGTGGACTGTCGTTCTTCCGGTTGATCGATCAGCGGTCCGACTACGCGACTGAGACAGAGCCGGGCCCTGCCGCATTGCAGCGTCGTCCCAATGGCGCACAAAAAGTCGATGCCCAATATCACCCTATCAAGCATGGCCGGCATCACCAGCAAGTACATCTCCACTCGAAGGTCTCCTAGACGGATGTTCGCCCACAGCGCTTGTCGGATGTCCACGGTAGTGCCGTCTGCCAACCTGATCCTGAGGCAGACCTCTTGTAGCCGTTGCCCTACGTTCCACTGCTCGACACAGTCTGCGCTCACAAAACTCTTGGTGGCGCCACTGTCCACGGTCGCGGCCACCTCATAGCCGCAGACCGTCACTGAGGCTACGATCCTGCCTTCCTCCATTCTCAACGGTCTCAATTCTGGGAGCCTTGATCTGGCGTCCCCGTCTGCCCCAGTGCCGAACGAAGACGCTGTTCGTTTCCCGCATTTGAGCGTCGGCAACAATCTATTGTCCGGATGCCTTCTTTTCCGCAATCCCAACATACTAAGCGACGCTTGCTTCTACACTCCCGAGCGAAATGTCCTGATTCCCCGCAGTTGAAACAAGGTTTCGTCGAGTTTTTGGTCTCACGACTCGTCGTCGGGGGACTGTCTCCTTGGCGTACAACTTGTACCGCCGGGCTATCACTGCGGCCCTCTGCAAGGTAAGCCTGCGGCGGGTTTCGGAATGGGTTCTGCGTAGCAGCCGTCCTCGGCGTTGTAGGGGGTTCTGGGTCTCGTCTTGCGCGGGGTCTGAAGGCAGACTCACTCTCCGTGGATGTAAGGGACTGGTTCGTCGTCAGTATCCTGAGTTTGTACCTCTGTTGTATGTTCTCGAACTCGACCGCGAGTTGCACTAGTTGCCCGAGGGTCCTGAAATCGGTACGTTTGATATACGCATGATACTCCGGCAATGCATTTTCGTAGATTCTTTCTACTTCCTGAGAGCTAGTATAATTCGCGTGGCGCATCATCGTGCGGAGTTCTATCACGAAATCCTTGAAGCCCTCCCCTTCCCTCTGACTACGAGAACGAATGTCGTCCTCCAGCCGCTTGAAATAACGTAGGGGGAGGAAAAATTCCAGGAATTCACGACGGAACTCCTGCCACGATGCGCCTTGTAACCCACTCGAGCGGAACCACCGTCCTGCCTTGTCTGTCAGCGTCTCAATCATCGCTCGTGTAAGGTGGTCTAGCGGCACTGCATATGAAAGCGCTCGCTCCTCTATTTCCTCCACAAAACTCAGCGGGTCCGTGAGGCCGTCAAATCGGACGCCCCACTTCCTCACTTGTTCTGCCGTGGAGATATATGACCTGATGCGGCCCATTGGGGCCACGACGGGCGGGCCCAACTGCGGGTCGACCGGCGAAAGTGCTCGTACGGGGGTCTCGGGACGTGGTGATCGGGACTTGTGATCAGATTCTGCACGGTGTGGGCCTGGAGAGGGGAGTCGCCGGGTGCGGGATGACGGCAGACCGTCACTGCGGCTACGATCCTGCCTTCCTCCATTCTCAGCGGTCTCAATTCTGGGAGCCTTGATCTGGCGTCCCCGTCTGCCCCAGTGCCGGACGAAGACGCTGTTCGTTTCCCACATTTGAGCGTCGGCAACAATCTATTGTCCGGATGCCTTCTTTTCCGCAATCCCAACATACTAAGCGACGCTTGTTTCTACACTCCCGAGCGAAATGTCCTGATTCCCCGCAGTTGAAACAAGGTTTCGTCGAGTTGTTGGTCTCACGAATCGTCGTCGGGGGACTGTCTCCTTGGCGCACAACTTGTACCGCCGGGCTATCACTGCGGCCCTCTGCAAGGTAAGCCTGCGGCGGGTTTCGGAATGGGTTCCGCGTAGCAGCCGTCCTCGGCGTTGTAGGGGGTTCTGGGTCTCGTCTTGCGCGGGGTCTGAAGGCAGACTCACTCTCCGTGGATGTAAGGGACTGGTTCAACGTCAGTATCCTGAGTTTGTACCTCTGTTGTATGTTCTCGAACTCGACCGCGAGTTGCACTAGTTGTCCGAGGGTCCTGAAATCGGTACGTTTGATATACGCATGATACTCCGGCAATGCATTTTCGTAGATTCTTTCTACTTCCTGGGAGCTAGTATAGTTCGCGTGGCGCATCATCGTGCGGAGTTCGATCACGAAATCCTTGAAGCCCTCCCCTTCCCTCTGGCTACGAGAACGAATGTCGTCCTCCAGTCGCTTGAAATAACGCGGGGGGAGGAAAAATTCCAGGAATTCACGACGGAACTCCTGCCACGATGCGCCTTGTAACCCACTCGAGCGGAACCACCGTCCTGCCTTGTCTGTCAGCGTCTCAATCATTGCTCGTGTAAGGTGGTCTAGCGGCACTGCATATGAAAGCGCTCGCTCCTCTATTTCCTCCACAAAACTCAGCGGGTCCGTGAGGCCGTCAAATCGGACGCCCCACTTCCTCACTTGTTCTGCCGTGGAGATATATGACCTGATGCGGCCCATTGGGGCCACGACGGGCGGGCCCAACTGCGGGTCGACCGGCGAAAGTGCTCGTACGGGGGTCTCGGGACGTGGTGATCGGGACTTGTGATCAGATTCTGCACGGTGTGAGCCTGGAGAGGGGAGTCGCCGGGTGCGGGATGACGGCCTAGACTCCCTCACTCGGGCAGTTTCCCCCTTAGAGGCATAATCTAGGGTGGGGACTTGAAGTAGGACCTTCTCGACCTCCGGCTCGTCGTCGGCTAGTCTATCGGGTAACTCGTCGGTGAATTCGCGCTCTAATTCGGCCAATCGCTTCCAAGTCGACATGGTCAGCTCGCCTGTCTGTATCACTTGAGCGAAACTCTTGCGCATTGCCCCGGATCGATCGGCACGTTCGTAGCCGAATTCTTCGGCGAAAGCTGTGAGCTCTCGTCTCCTTAAAAAGTATACCCACTTTACGCCCACGCCTGGATTCGGCTCCTTGCGTGGCGTCTGCTCCTCTGGGTCTACGTCTGACATCTCTGTTTCCTAGCGGCTCGTGCCAAACTTTTATTTGTCTATATATTTATATCCTCCCTGTGCTATCGTCGATAGGACGCTTCGCAGGGCTTTAATCTGCTGGGTGGAACACTGCCTTCCCTGGGTAGCAAATATTTCTCTAGGTCCCTGCTCGGGCGCCACTTGTAAAGTAGTTCTTAAGGCTGGGGTGATGACTCAGGGTTGTTCAGGGTCCTTTACAAGAAATTTGTAAACAGAGGGACCTGCGAGGGATGAAGGCGCGTCTCGTGACGTTTAAAGGGGTCAAGAGAGGGGATGAATATATAAGACGTGGTTTTCACGTGGGCCAGTAGGAGTTGTGTGATACGGCCACGCTCGTATAGCGCCCCGGACCTGGGATGTCGTCTACCTTGAGTGGATAACTAATTCGAGACCCCTAATTGGGTATCTCGGTAAAGACCATAGAGCCCACCCTGACTATGAGTATGTGCGCGTACAATCGCGTCCCGGTAAAAACCACAGAGCACGACTGTACTAACACGCCCCCCGGAATCTCAAGGTTTCACTGATTGCCTGCTCTGACTAGATTGGTGGGAATCGGGACTCCTAGCTGTGTGTCTCGGTAAAAACCACAGAGCACACCCTGACTATGGGTCTGTGCGCGTACGATCGCGTCCCGGTAAAAACCACAGAGCACGACTGTACTAACACGCCTCCCGGAATCTCAAGGTTTCACTGATTGCTTGCTCTGACTAGATTGGTGGGGATCGGGACTCCTAACTGTGTGTCCCGGTAAAAACCACAGAGCACACCCTGACTATGGGTCTGTGCGCGTACAATCGCGTCCCGGTAAAAACCACAGAGCACGACTGTACTAACACGCCTCCCGGAATCTCAAGGTTCCACCGATTGCTTGCTCTGACTAGATTGGTGGGGATCGGGACTCCTAACTGTGTGTCCCGGTAAAAACCACAGAGCACACCCTGACTATGGGTCTGTGCGCGTACAATCGCGTCCCGGTAAAAAAACCACAGAGCACGACTGCACTAACACGCCTCCCAGAATCTCAAGGTTCCCCTGATTGCTTGCTCTGACTAGATTGGTGGGGATCGGGACTCCTAACTGTGTGTCCCGGTAAAAACCACAGAGCACACCCTGACTATGGGTCTGTGCGCGTACAATCGCGTCCCGGTAAAAAAACCACAGAGCACGACTGCACTAACACGCCTCCCAGAATCTCAAGGTTCCCCTGATTGCTTGCTCTGACTAGATTGGGGTCCCAGTGTGGGAGTAACGGGCGGGGGTTGTAGTATGGTCGGGAAACGTTTCGGCACGCCGAAATAAGTAGATAGGTGAGCCACCCAAGAAAAGAATAGACGTCGGCGAAATTCTTATTAGATTCTTCTTCTTTATTCTTATTAGCAAAGACTGGGTGAACCTTGGCTCTCAGGCTGCACCAGATCTCTCTAATGATGGCTTACCAGCACCCTGTTGCTCTGTCCCACGTGTTTGATCTGGACCGTTAACTTCTCACTTTTTCACGTCCTCACTCTGATTCACTATACGCACTCTGTTTAAAACTCCTTATACTTTTCCTTGCGACTGCTCGGATTGCTCGCTCTCTGCCAAGTGTCCGCGGGATCGACCGCCCAGGTTTCTCGTTCTCTGCTAAGTGACCGATCTCTCTACTCGCGTGGACCGGCTTGCCTATTTCGAAGTCTCGTTTCGTCGAGCTTTCGGCCGTGTTCCGTTACTTCGAATCCCTCACGTTGGTTCGATCTCCCAACGGCGATCGTCGCGAGCCTCTCTTACGGGACTTCTTCGCCTCGTCCCTTTTGTGTTACTCTTCGTTAGCGCGCGGCACAGTGGGCTATGACTTGTTCTGATGCCAGTAAAATTAGTGACTTCCAGAGTGGTTCTTAGCTGCCTTTGGCAAAATTAAAATTATATTTGTTGCTTCGTGCAAATGAGGGGGGTTAACTACGCTCCGTGCGTACTTCAAAGGGGGGGGAATTAATAGTAATATGGTATCTTATGGCTAATTATAATCTAATATGTGGGGCGCTAGGTTAGCGCCTCACACACTCCCCTCACTTCGGGGGGCGTAAGCGGACGGTGACTTTCTCCGCTTTCCCCTCTGGCGTGTCGATCGTTACCGCGTACCGTTGGTATCGGTATGTCCTTCCATCGTTGATCTGCCTGCTTAAAGTTAGACCTGTTAAGATTACCCTGATTACTCTGATTTGAAACCCTACCTACTGATGCAGCCTGTGTTAGAGATTAGTTCATGAAATACAAGGGGGGGATACATGTTTGACTAAAGCTATGTCTTATGCTATGTTATATTTACGGACTCTTTCTCGACTCGCCTGCGTGGGAGCCTTCTCCGGGTCGTCTGGCCGGTGTCGTGGTGTCGTCTCTGGTCGCGTTATCTGGTGTAGTCGCCGGCGTAGAGTCATCTCTGGTGGACTCCGCTGGCATCGTGATGTTATCTTCGGTCACCTCGTCCGGTCCTCTGGACGGCGCGGAGCCGTGGATAGTCGTGTCGCTGCTGACTGGATCGTTCGCTTCGGCCTCGTGGAATTCTTTTAGTTCCGCTATGTTGGCGGTACCCTGTTTCAGCTCGCCTCTCGTTATTAGTTGCACCCCTATTGTGTGTTCCGTTCCTTTCTCTTTAGTGCTGACTTTGATCGGCGTTGGTGTGCTGGGCGTTGGCCGATGCTGCGACAAAGATTTCATTGAGGCGGTCTGCCTGTCCAGTAGTACCTTTGGGTTATACGAACTATGGTATCCATTATACCCAAGTGTCTGGCCGTGGGTGCGTCGTGGCATTCTCTGAGTACTCGTTTCCTGTGTTCAACGGGGACGCAAAGATTGCAGGGGATGAGGTCATCGTCGTCTGGTCGTCGTCCTAAGTGGCGGTTCAGTTGCCCGATCTCCATGGTGTGGTCAGAATGTTCCTCGGGCGATGTTTTGACATCTCGTGCATTCACTGTCCCCCACTTGCAGGGTTCCGTCTCTTCCTCCGTCCCTTGTAAGGCTGGCAGTGGTTTCCTTGTATTCGACTGCGGGTTTTCCGGGTTGTCTGGTCGTGTTTCTGCGCTGCTTGGTGACTCTCTTGCGTGATCCTGTAGCTCCCTCGGGCTGTTCCGTGGTTTTTCTGTGTAGTTCTGTAACGTCTTTGCGTACTCCTGTAGTCCCTCTGAGTTATCCTGTATTAACACTAAGTCACACCGTGGCTCCTCTGTTCTACTCTGTAATTCCTCTGCGTGTTCCTGTGATGCCTCTTTGTTTCCCTGTAGCTTCTCCGCGTCGCCTTGCGTCTCGTTTGCGTTCCTCTGTGATTCCTCTGCATGCTCCTGAAGTTTCTCTGCGTTATCCTGTAGCTCCTCCGCGTCGCCTTGCGTTCCCTCTGCGTCTCTTTGTGATTCCTCCGCCTGCTCCTGTTGTTTCTCCGCGTTACCCTGTAGATCCTCTGCGTCGCCCTGCGTGCTCCCTATTTTCCCTTGTAGTTTCTCTGCCTCTTCCTGCCGTCTCCCAGTGTCGCCCTGTAGATCCTTTGCGTCGTCCTGCGTGCTCCCTGCTTTCCCTCGTGGTTTCTCTGCCTGTTCCTGCCGTCTCTCAGTGTCGCCCTGTAGATCCTTTGCGTCGTCCTGCGTGATCCACGTTTTCCCTTGTGGTTCCGCTACCTGCTCCTGCCGTTCCTCTGCTTTCGTCTGTGATTCCTGTGCGATGGCCTGTGGTTCCTGTGCATCTGGTTGTTTCTGGTCGTTCTGTGATTCATGTGCGATTGCCTGTGATTCCTGTGCATCTGGTCGTTGTTCCTGGTCGTTCTGTAGTTCCTGTGCGATTGCCTCTGGTTCCTGTGCATCTGGTCGTTGTTCCTGGTCGTTCTGTAGTTCCTGTGCGATTGCCTCTGGTTTATCTCGGTGTCTTGCCGTGTCCTGTTGTCCTTCCTGTCGATCGATCCTCGGTCCGACGTCTCGGCTAAGGCATATACGGGCACCTCCGAACTGCAGTGTCGTCTCGGTGGCACACAAAAAGTCGGTGCCTAATATCACACTTTCAAGCATGGCCGGCATCACCAGCAAGTACATCTCCACTCGTCGGTCTCCTAGACGGATGCTCGCCCACAGCGCTTGTCGGATGTCCGCGGTAGTGCCGTCTGCCAACCTGATCCTGAGGCAGACTTCTTGCAGCCGCCGCCCTACGTTCCACGGCTCGACACAGTCTGCGCTCACAAAACTCTTGGTGGCGCCACTGTCCACGGTCGCGGCCACCTCATAGCCGCAGACCGTCACTGCGGCTACGATCCTGCCTTCCTCCATTCTCAGCGGTCTCAATTCTGGGAGCCTTGATCTGGCGTCCCCGTCTGCCCCAGTGCCGGACGAAGACGCTGTTCGTTTCCCACATTTGAGCGTCGGCAACAATCTATTGTCCGGATGCCTTCTTTTCCGCAATCCCAACATACTAAGCGACGCTTGTTTCTACACTCCCGAGCGAAATGTCCTGATTCCCCGCAGTTGAAACAAGGTTTCGTCGAGTTGTTGGTCTCACGAATCGTCGTCGGGGGACTGTCTCCTTGGCGCACAACTTGTACCGCCGGGCTATCACTGCGGCCCTCTGCAAGGTAAGCCTGCGGCGGGTTTCGGAATGGGTTCCGCGTAGCAGCCGTCCTCGGCGTTGTAGGGGGTTCTGGGTCTCGTCTTGCGCGGGGTCTGAAGGCAGACTCACTCTCCGTGGATGTAAGGGACTGGTTCAACGTCAGTATCCTGAGTTTGTACCTCTGTTGTATGTTCTCGAACTCGACCGCGAGTTGCACTAGTTGTCCGAGGGTCCTGAAATCGGTACGTTTGATATACGCATGATACTCCGGCAATGCATTTTCGTAGATTCTTTCTACTTCCTGGGAGCTAGTATAGTTCGCGTGGCGCATCATCGTGCGGAGTTCGATCACGAAATCCTTGAAGCCCTCCCCTTCCCTCTGGCTACGAGAACGAATGTCGTCCTCCAGTCGCTTGAAATAACGCGGGGGGAGGAAAAATTCCAGGAATTCACGACGGAACTCCTGCCACGATGCGCCTTGTAACCCACTCGAGCGGAACCACCGTCCTGCCTTGTCTGTCAGCGTCTCAATCATTGCTCGTGTAAGGTGGTCTAGCGGCACTGCATATGAAAGCGCTCGCTCCTCTATTTCCTCCACAAAACTCAGCGGGTCCGTGAGGCCGTCAAATCGGACGCCCCACTTCCTCACTTGTTCTGCCGTGGAGATATATGACCTGATGCGGCCCATTGGGGCCACGACGGGCGGGCCCAACTGCGGGTCGACCGGCGAAAGTGCTCGTACGGGGGTCTCGGGACGTGGTGATCGGGACTTGTGATCAGATTCTGCACGGTGTGAGCCTGGAGAGGGGAGTCGCCGGGTGCGGGATGACGGCCTAGACTCACTCGGGCAGTTTCCCCCTTAGAGGCATAATCTGGGGTGGGGACTTGAAGTAGGACCTTCTCGACCTCCGGCTCGTCGTCGGCTAGTCTATCGGGTGACTCGTCGGTGAATTCGCGCTCTAATTCGGCCAATCGCTTCCAAGTCGACATGGTCAGCTCGCCTGTCTGTATCACTTGAGCGAAACTCTTGCGCATTGCCCCGGATCGATCGGTACCCTAGCGTTGGTTCGATCTCCCAACAGCGATCGTCGCGAGCCTCTCTTACGGGACTTCTTCGCCTCGTCCCTTTTGTGTTGCTATTCGTTAGCGCGCGGCACAGTGGGCTATGACTTGTTCTGATACTGGTAAAAATTCATGACTTCTAGAGTGGTTCTTAGCTGCCTTTGGCAAAATCAAAAATGTATTTGTTGCTTCGTGCAAATGAGGAGGTTTGCTACGCTCCGTTCGTACTTCAAAGGGGGGGAAATTAATAGGAATAATGGTATCTTATGGCTAATTATAATCTAATTTGTGGGGCATTAGCAAAGCATTGTCGTCCTTCAGCGCCACAGCGCCCACAAATAAAATATTTCTGCTTGCTTTGATACAAATTTTGAATTCTTAACTTATTTTATTTGTTCACAGTGTAACCGTAGGGCATGCACACCTGGTCACACAAATTAAAGGGTCAGATGTAAATAAAAGAGCATGCATTAAATCTTCCATCGTATTTTTACGTGAAGATTTTCGGGTGTGATGCTGCCTTATATTCCGAAGATCTTTGTTACGAGCCTCCAATGCTTCTTCAGACATCATGCCAATGACATGACATGACATCATGGCAATGTTCTATTACATCTTTTCCATTTTTTCAGCAACTCGCTAACAAATGTTCGTATCTTTCTTTGTACTTCTTTGTATTGTTCTTGAGAATAATCATTATTGTTAAACACATTGAATAATATGTAGTTCTCAACATCAATACACTTTTTGGTAGCAACCTTTTCGTTGTACCAAGCAGAAAAAATGGTTCGTCTAGGGATGGACATTTTCGTAAAATAAACTTACTATTATTATGTAGGGACATCCAAGTTCACAATACCTTTAAGAATGTATATCCAAAAGAATTGAAACCCTATCGCACGCGTCTTAAAAGATGCACTCCACCAAACAATGTAACAAGTGTTTTAAACCAGACTTTTCCAAAGGTCAACTTCTAGAGCTATCTTAAACGAATACATATAATCAAACATCAAATACACATTTTCGCCCACTGGTGAAACGGCTCAACCTTAGCCGCTTATCCATCGATTCTTACAAATGATCCCTTATAGCCTATTCCCACAGGCGACCATCAACCATTGATTTAGGCAATGGTCCGTAAGGTTTTGCCGTTGCGAAATTTCCCAGCTAGCTCCACAATCCATTTTGGATGTTCCTATACCGCAAGTTTCTATGCGATATTTAGCCAATGTTTTCAAATACAACTCTAAAAAATTGACATTCACAGCGCAAAAATGCAATTCACTGTGAAATTGTAAACAATGAATGACAAGAATAACTGATATTCCCCAGAAAATGGCGACGAGCCGGGAGGTTTTTTAATAGAGCAGGTGCTCAATTTTCAATTAGATATGCTCCAATTTCTTCGGGAGAAGAAGTCGAATAAATAAAAAGTAACAATTGTAGTTTTACAAATTTTTTTATATGTTTAAACAACGTTTTGCTTATTACTGGTACCGATAATCGTCAAATTTTCTTGGATTTTTCCTCCAATATTGCCAACGCTTCGATCCATTGTGCAAGGCTTGTCTTTTGTTATAATGTCGAATCGTTGCACCTTCCTGGAGAGCCCATGTTCACTTGCGTAAATCTATATCTGAAGTAAATTGTAATTATATTTTTAAGACTATGACAAAGACAAAAAGTGCCGTACCGCTTCTAAAACACATAAAACATAGTCTTGTACATACAAATCCTCTTGGATTTTATTTTACTAACAACCATCCACCCCTTCTTGGAATACATTCACCAAAATAATTTTGCATTGCAAAAAATTTTCCTCATTCTCGTATTTGGTTTTCCCCACCATCAATTTTTGCAAAAACATTTGTTGCTGCTGAACCACAGTCGAAACAATAATGAAAACTTCCATATTTGTTATTTAATTTTGACAAAATGCAGAGCAAAAATTTTAGTTTTGTTGTTGTCAGTGTTTTCATTGGATGGTAGATGGTGGCCTGTGCGAATCGAGGTTTCATATCTGTCAAAAAATCCCACCATTCCCCGTTAATGAACTGTGTGGGGAAAGGATATAAGCCGAGTACTTAGATCGAAGAAAATACTCGCCGACTAAAAATGCCATATTTTTCGCATGTACACCTGGCCATGCTCTGCCACTGTCATAATACATGGCACGTTATTTCATAGCTTTTAAATAAATATTTGAAAATAATTTTTTGATTTCAATTTTTATTTTAAAATGTATAGCATTTACGGTCCTTGTGTAAAACAAATTTGTAAACAGAACACAGCTCACTGTGTAGTGTAATCGTAGAGCATGAACACATGGGCACACTCTGCTTCTTGCGAAATATATGGCACTTATTAGAGCCCAGAACTAAAAAAACTATACGCGAGCAGAATCAGGGCTTATATTTGTATGAAACCAATAAAAAATTCCTGCTATCAAGTTGTGTTTGCAAGCGGCCATCCACAGGTAGTAGTCAGTTCCAAATAGTAAAATACACTTTAAGGCCTAGTACTCAGATCAGCATAATTTTTCATTCTACAAACTCAGGGATAATAATCGTATAGAAACGATAAAAATGCATGACTGTAATTCTTTCGACACACATTTTTGCTGCAAGCACTCTGCAAACGGGTACTCAGTTCAGGAAAAAAAAGGACGATTAATTATGGAAAGGCAACGATATATATATATATAATAGAAAAGCAAACGTGGTATTTTTTGGACTCGAGTTGTCGGTATCGACACTCGCGTATCGAAACTCAACATGAAGAAAACCAATACCAAGTGGTTTACAGAGTTCTACCAGGAAAGTGCAATAATGAAAGCCAAATTAATCTTGTAATTTATCAATTTTATACCCGATACTCATTTTATTTATTTATAATTTGATAGATACTGATTTGTCCAATATTGCGGAGCTTTCTATGTGCATTGTCGTTCTCTAGCGCCACAGAGCCCATAAATAATACAATCCGGCTTGCTTTCTACCAAAAATTTGAATTTCTAACTGATTTTGTAAACAAACACAAAACAGTGTAACCGTAGATCATGCACATCTGGTCAAATAGGCAACTTTCTGTCGCAAGAAAATTTTGCTTATCTGAGTACTAGGATTTAGCTTTAGCCTAGTACTCAGTACCGAAGAAATGGCTATCGAGCAGAATTAAGGATGCATGCCACAGATTTTCGTTCTTTGTGAGGGCGGAAGGGGGCGGGGCGAAATTTTAAATTATACTTGTAACATTGTGATTGCACAGAGGTTAGGTTAGGTTAGGTTAACCCGGATGTCCCTCAGCGGGGACTTTCATAGGCCAGTATGGCGCTTAGTGATCCGGATGTAGATGGACCTTTACGGGGGTATTGCTGAGATTTGGAAGTCCTCGAGTATCGAGGTGTGTTTAGCAAAGGCAAGTAATTCCATCGGCGCCCTCTTGGAGGCATCTTCTAGTGATGCCATCTCCGGTGCGCCTAGGTATCTTGTCCTTGCCCGTGAAAGAGCCGAGCAGTTGCAGATGAGATGTTCCAGGGTTTCGATAGTCCCGGATTCATCGCATTTCCTACAGCTGTCTCTGTTTGTGATGCCTAGCTTGGCCGCGTGTGCCGCAGCCAGACAGTGACCTGTGAGTATTCCCACTATCAGTCTACAGTCTTTCCGTGGAAGATGCAGTAGATAGTGAGCTAGCTTTTCATTGCGCTCCTTGCACATGGTTCTCGAGGTTCTGCAGGTGGTTGCGTTCCTCCATCTGTTCTTGGTTTGTACGGCGGCCTGCTTCTCTAGATCGCTTTGTAACGTTCTAAGGGAGATAGGCACGTTTTCGATTCTTTCGCTCGTCAGCCCGACGCCTTCCTTAGCCAGAACGTCCGCAGCCTCGTTTCCTTCGATGCCCTGGTGGCTGGGAACCCAGTAGATTCGCACTGACTTGGTCGTGCATAGTGAGTTTAATGCCTCCCTGTTTCCCAGGACACTTCTGGAACCAACTGCGAACGACTGCATGGATTTTATCGCTGCTTGGCTATCGACGAATATGTTCACCACGTTGTGTGGTCGCTCTATTAGCTGAGCGACCTCTGCTGCCTTCTTGTTAGCGAAAACTTCCGCCTGGAATATGCTGCATCGGTCTGGTAGCCTATATGACACCCTTATTTCGGGGTTTGTACAATATAAGCCCGCTCCTACTCCTCCGTCCATCTTGGAGCCGTCAGTATATATGTTGAGGTGTTGAGTCTGGTCCCGTCCCTTTTTCCAGTCTTCGGGTCCCAAAAATGTGTTGGTTTTGACCTCTAGGCAAGTTTGGGGGGTCATGTAGTCTGTATGACTGGTCATGTTCCTCCCAATTGAACTGTGCCCGTATCCTTGGGGTGACATGTTCCCCGATGCGATCAGTCGCTGTGCTGCTTTGCCCGCAGTCAGCCAAGCGTGGATGTCGAGGGGATCGATTCCGAGTATGGTTTCGAGTGCTATAGTTGGGGTTGACCTCAGCGCCCCTGTGATACATAGCAGAGCCTGTCGCTGGGTCCTTTCCATAAGCTTGTGGTACGTCTTCTTCTCAGTTGCTTGCCACCACACTAGGACTCCATACAGCAGAGTTGATCGCACCACCGAGATGTAGATCCAATGCATTAGGGCGGGTGACAGGCCCCATGTGCTGCTAAGCATCTTCTTGGATGCATAAAGCGCAATGGTGGCCTTCTTCACCCTTTCCACTACATTGGGTTTCCATGCCAGTTTGCTATGCAGTACTGTGCCGAGGTATTTGACCTGTGTTTTTGGGGTTAGCCTTGTTTGGTTAATTTTTGGGGGGATCCATGCCGGTACCTTTTACCTCTTTGTAAAGAGGATGAGGTCCGTCTTGTCCGCGTTGATATCGATTCCTACTTCGTCCGCCCACTCGCATATCTCCCTGAGTGTTCGTTCCATTATGGAGCTGAGAGTCGATGGACATACGCCCGTAATAATTATGCTTATGTCGTCTGCATAAGCTGTTATTTTTGGGGCCTTCCTCTCGAATCTCTTGATGAGGTCGTCGACCACCAGATTCCCCAGGAGGGGCGACAAGACTCCACCTTGAGGTGTGCCTCTATGCGCTCCCTTTACCGTGGAAGCGGTGCCCCACTCAGATTGCACCCGTCTACAACTCAGGAGGTTCTTTATCCATAAAGTGATTGCTTGGTGTGTGTGGGTCGCTTCAAGGCGATCCATTATTGCGTTCGTGGCTACGTTGTTAAATGCTCCGGATATATCTACGAATACTCCTAGTGCATACTTTTTATTGTTGAGAGCCTTCTCGATGGTAGCTACTAGTGAATGTAGAGCTGTTTCCACCGATTTCCCTTTGGTATAAGCGTGCTGGTTGGTTGACATCAGTCCTCCCACCTCCTTCCTGATGTATCCGTCCAGCAGCTTTTCCAGTGTTTTTAGCATAAAAGAGGTAAGGCTTATCGGTCTGTAGTCCTTGGGACTAGCATGGCTGCACTTTCCTGCCTTTGGGAGGAAGACAACTCTAGCTGTTCTCCATTGGATAGGGATATAGCCTGTACTTAGACATGCCGAGTATATTGCGAAGAGCCATGGGATGATCGTCTCTTTGGTCGCCTGCAACATGGCTGGGAATATTCCGTCCAGTCCAGGTGCTTTGATGCCCGCAAAGGAGTCTATGGCCCATTGGATCTTCTTGTGGGTTATTAGATCTGTCGGGGGTGTTTGTTCCTCGGTTGCTAGGTCCTGATGCGTTTCAGCATCAGTGACCTCGGTGCATCCCGGGAAGTGGGCCTCCATTAGTGCTGTCAGAGCCTCTTCGCTGTCTTCTGACCACTGTCCGTTATTTAATTGTAGCCGACTCTGTATGGTGGGCTGCTTCGAGAGCAGTTTCCTGAGTCTTGCCGTTTCAGGCACTTTCTCGATGTTCGAGCAGAAGTTCCTCCACGAGCCACGTTGTGCCTTGCGTATTTCCTTCTTGTAGTCTCTGAGTAGTGTTTGGTGTTCCTCGTTGATGATCTCCTCATTCGCTACTCTGGTGAGTTTGAAGAGTTCCCTGAGGTTCCTATTCCACCAAGCTGGTTTGGTCCTCTTTCTCGTTCTTGATGGCGGGCATGCTCCTTGGTAGGCAGACAGTAGTTCCTTGGAGAGGGTCTCAAAGGACTTCTCTATGTTTTCCGCGGATTTCACTATTCCCGGATTCGCGAGCTTCGAGGTAACGGTCTTCTTAAACTTCCCCCAGTTTGTGTTCCGGGGGTTCCTGAAGACTGTCACCTTCGGAGTGTATTTGAATTCGCACTTGAACTGAATGTACCTATGGTCCGAGAAGGATAGGCTTTCGAGGACTCTCCATCCAGATACCAAGGTACTCTTTCCTGTTACGAGGATTAGATCTAGCACGTTGGACGAGGTGGGACCTACGTATGTGTAGTATGTGTTGCTACATCTATGTTATTTGATAATATAAAGTCTAGGAGTGACTCACCTCGGTCATTGATATCGGGGCTTCCCCACACACTGTGGTGGGCATTGGCGTCCGTACCAATGATGAGTTGTTGGTCTTTGGAGTCGGCTTCTTCCACCAGACTCCTTAGTTCTTCAGGTGGTGCGGGCATGTCGTGTGCCATGTAGCAGGAGGCTACCAGAAGGCGCTTCTCCTCACTCTCCAGCATCACTACTGTCAGGTCGTCTGTGCTGTAATGAGACATAAGGTAAGCGTGGATTCCCTTTCGTACTAGTACGACGGTTCTATTCCTGCTTACCGACGTTGGGTAGAACGAGTTGTAATTTGCGAACTTCAGTCCGGCCACTGTATTGCCTGACGCAATCCAGGGCTCCTGGACCAAAGCTATGTCAGCGGGCCCTTGCTCCATGGGTATAAGGAGCTCCGCCGATGCTACCTTGCTTTTATGCAGGTTGATTTGCAGCACACTCAGTTTCATGGGCGGCTGGCTCAACTGCATACGACGGGTTGACTGTAATCGTCAGGTCACCGTCCTCATCTTCCTGGGAGTCTTCAAGAGCCAGACCCTGGGCGGCCTCTACGATGGTGTCTAGACCGAGGTCCTTCTCCACCTCGCCTGCCTGCAGGGTGTGTGTGTCTGTGTCTTCGGGGTGGCGCTTCTTGAGGCTCAGGTACACACTGCCCATGCCCCACGCCATTTTCCCGTATCTGGGGTAAAGGACGTCCTCTGCGTCTTTGTTGATCTGGAGGATCCCATGCTGGCCCCCCTCGTTGAGTAGTGGGCTACCAGCGTGCAGTACCTTCCAGTCTGCGGTTGGTATGTCCGGGTTTTGACGCTGAAGGAGCTTCAGCGCGCGGTCTCCTTGGATGACGATGGGGAAGAGTACCTTCGCCTTTGGAATGGACAGGATTAGCTCCCTGTCCACCACCTCCAGCTTGGCCCCCTCCCACAACGCCTCCAATTGGCAGACCGTCTGCGTCAGCCACCTCAGCGTCGGGTCGTCATTGCATTTCAGGATTTTGACCCCATTCAGCCACCCAGCGCCATCAAAACTGGGCATGGGCACTGTGGGGTCTTCCTCCATCCGTGCAAGCAGGGAGTCGACGAGCCGCGCGTGGACCAGTTTCCACTGCGCCGCCGTCATCTTCCCGTTCTCATCACGTCTGTCGATGAGAGCTACGATCAGGTGTCTCTTGGACACATCGCTGACCTTTGAAGCATTGACAGACCTCTGCTTCGTCGTTTTCGGTGGTGGTGGGGGTGGTTTCGCTCTCTTGGGCCCGCGCTGCCGCTTGCCTGCCGGGGTGGCGGTGTTGTCAGTCGAGCGCTGCCTCTTGGTAGCTAGCAACTCCTCCACCTTATTAGCGTGTTCACTAGTGGAAGCCTTTATTTGAGGCAACCGTGCGTAGTATCAACGGCCCTCTTCCACCTTTAGCTCGGCCCAAGCTAGCTTGGATTTCTCCTCCGGGGAGATATCTGCCTTGCCTTGTAGCCTGCTAAAAATCTTCAGGGCCGCCTTATACTGAGCTTTTGCCCTCATCCCCTCCCTCGAACGCTTCGGCCCTTCCCTACGCGGGGAGCTGGAACCTGGTTCAGGCGAGCGGAGAAGGCATTCCTCTTCAGTTTTGCTGATGGACAGCACGCTCTCCAGGTCCGGATCTGTCTCGACTACGGCACCTGCGCGGCTCATCCTACAGCGAGTTTTTCCGGCAGTAGTATTACAACTAACGTGACCTGCTCCCGTCACGTCAGAGGTGTGACCGCTGGCGACACGCAGAGAGGATTGCTCCTCTCCGTGCCCGCCGGTGGTAGCAGCCACGCTTCCCACCGACGTTTGGGCTGACATCCCAGCCCGAGTTCGATCCGTCTCAGCCTCCATTTTTGGCCCGAAGGTCCAATGATATTTTTCGGGGGAACCACCCCCTAGCACAGAAGTCTTGATACAAAATTTGGTTGCTCTAGCTTTTATAGTCTCTGAGTTATAGGCGCTCATGAAGACGGAGGGACGGACGGACAGACTCGGCTATTGATGCTGATCAAGAATATATATACTTTATAGGGTCGGACACGCTTCCTTCTGGGTGTTACTTACATCCACTTTTAGCACAAATCTAATATACCCCTATACTCTTCGAGTACCGGGTAAAATTAGAAGGTGTATCTTTGGAAGAAAAGAAATTTAATTTGGAAGGACCCGATGAATATATTTTATTATATTATTATTTTCATGACCTACGCAAAGAGGAGAATCACTTGGACCGCTTACAGAGCCGGGTGGGGGGCGTTATGGTGTTGGGAGCAATATCGTACTATGGCACCTGCTAGCTTCAGTTTTTGACATCGCGCATGCACGCACAGAACTATAACAGCGTGCTAAAAACGGCTACATATTCAAAACCTGTTTCAAAATCTGAAGTGGACTTTCCAGCACGATAATGCTCCAATCCACACTGCCCGATCCGTGAAGTCGTGGATTCAGACCCAAAAAGTTGATGTCCTCGAGTGGCCACCATACTCACCAGACCTAAACATCATTGAGAACGTCTGGGGATGGTTGGCCAGGAAAGTGTACGAATCCAGAAAGCAATATGGTAAAAAAACAGAGTTATAGCCTGCTTACACTACAGTTGAGTTATTGAGTTTCGGGCAAAACTCGAGTTTCATTTACATGGGGAAGCATAGGGGCCCTAGAGGTGGCAAAAAAGTTGAGTTTTGGTTGAGTTTCAATCGAGTTTGTCCGATTTTCCGAATATTTTAACCCTGATCTGCCCATCGTGGAACTATCACCACTAAAAAAACAACAAAAAACATATATGATTATGGAGAAAAAAGGTAAACAAACAAATATTTCCTAAAAACAATACTTTTAATACAATTTTTTCGCTAGATTTTTAAATTTTAAAATTATACTTGTAACATTGTGATTGCACAGAGGTTAGGTTAGGTTAGGTTAACCCGGGTGTCCCTCAGCGGGGACTTTCATAGGCCAGTATTGCCCTTAGTGATCCGGATGTAGATGGACCTTTACGGGGGTATTGCTGAGATTTGGAAGTCCTCGAGTATCGAGGTGTGTTTAGCAAAGGCAAGTAATTCCCTCGGCGTCCTCTTGGAGGCATCTTCTAGTGATGCCATCTCCGGTGCGCCTAGGTATCTTGTCCTTGCCCGTGAAAGAGCCGGGCAGTTGCAGATGAGATGTTCCAGGGTTTCGATAGTCCCGGATTCATCGCATTTCCTACAGCTGTCTCTGTTTGTGATGCCTAGCTTGGCCGCGTGTGCCGCAGCCAGACAGTGACCTGTGAGTATTCCCACTATCAGTCTACAGTCTTTCCGTGGAAGATGCAGTAGATAGTGAGCTAGCTTTTCATTGCGCTCCTTGCACATGGTTCTCGAGGTTCTGCAGGTGGTTGCGTTCCTCCATCTGTTCTTGGTTTGTACGGCGGCCTGCTTCTCTAGATCGCTTTGTAACGTTCTAAGGGAGATAGGCACGTTTTCGATTCTTTCGCTCGTCAGCCCGACGCCTTCCTTAGCCAGAACGTCCGCAGCCTCGTTTCCTTCGATGCCCTGGTGGCTGGGAACCCAGTAGATTCGCACTGACTTGGTCGTGCATAGTGAGTTTAATGCCTCCCTGTTTCCCAGGACACTTCTGGAACCAACTGCGAACGACTGCATGGATTTTATCGCTGCTTGGCTATCGACGAATATGTTCACCACGTTGTGTGGTCGCTCTATTAGCTGAGCGACCTCTGCTGCCTTCTTGTTAGCGAAAACTTCCGCCTGGAATATGCTGCATCGGTCTGGTAGCCTATATGACACCCTTATTTCGGGGTTTGTACAATATAAGCCCGCTCCTAATCCTCCGTCCATCTTGGAGCCCTCAGTATATATGTTGAGGTGTTGAGTCTGGTCCCGTCCCTTTTTCCAGTCTTCGGGTCCCAAAAATGTGTTGGTTTTGACCTCTAGGCAAGTTTGGGGGGTCATGTAGTCTGTATGACTGGTCATGTTCCTCCCAATTGAACTGTGCCCGTATCCTTGGGGTGACATGTTCCCCGATGCGATCAGTCGCTGTGCTGCTTTGCCCGCAGTCAGCCAAGCGTGGATGTCGAGGGGATCGATTCCGAGTATGGTTTCGAGTGCTATAGTTGGGGTTGACCTCAGCGCCCCTGTGATACATAGCAGAGCCTGTCGCTGGGTCCTTTCCATAAGCTTGTGGTACGTCTTCTTCTCAGTTGCTTGCCACCACACTAGGACTCCATACAGCAGAGTTGATCGCACCACCGAGATGTAGATCCAATGCATTAGGGCGGGTGACAGGCCCCATGTGCTGCTAAGCATCTTCTTGGATGCATAAAGCGCAATGGTGGCCTTCTTCACCCTTTCCACTACATTGGGTTTCCATGCCAGTTTGCTATCCAGTACTGTGCCGAGGTATTTGACCTGTGTTTTTGGGGTTAGCCTTGTTTGGTTAATTTTTGGGGGGATCCATGCCGGTACCTTGTACCTCTTTGTAAAGAGGATGAGGTCCGTCTTGTCCGCGTTGATATCGATTCCTACTTCATCCGCCCACTCGCATATCTCCCTGAGTGTTCGTTCCATTATGGAGCTGAGAGTCGATGGACATACGTCCGTAATAATTATGCTTATGTCGTCTGCATAAGCTGTTATTTTTGGGGCCTTCCTCTCGAATCTCTTGATGAGGTCGTCGACCACCAGATTCCCCAGGAGGGGCGACAAGACTCCACCTTTAGGTGTGCCTCTATGCGCTCCCTTTACCGTGGAAGCGGTGCCCCACTCAGATTGCACCCGTCTACAACTCAGGAGGTTCTTTATCCATAAAGTGATTGCTTGGTGTGTGTGGGTCGCTTCAAGGCGATCCATTATTGCGTTCGTGGCTACGTTGTTAAATGCTCCGGATATATCTACGAATACTCCTAGTGCACACTTTTTATTGTTGAGAGCCTTCTCGATGGTAGCTACTAGTGAATGTAGAGCTGTTTCCACCGATTTCCCTTTGGTATAAGCGTGCTGGTTGGTTGACATCAGTCCTCCCACCTCCTTCCTGATGTATCCGTCCAGCAGCTTTTCCAGTGTTTTTAGCATAAAAGAGGTAAGGCTTATCGGTCTGTAGTCCTTGGGACTAGCATGGCTGCACTTTCCTGCCTTTGGGAGGAAGACAACTCTAGCTGTTCTCCATTGGATAGGGATATAGCCTGTACTTAGACATGCCGAGTATATTGCGAAGAGCCATGGGATGATCGTCTCTTTGGTCGCCTGCAACATGGCTGGGAATATTCCGTCCAGTCCAGGTGCTTTGATGCCCGCAAAGGAGTCTATGGCCCATTGGATCTTCTTGTGGGTTATTAGATCTGTCGGGGGTGTTTGTTCCTCGGTTGCTAGGTCCTGATGCGTTTCAGAATCAGTGACCTCGGTGCATCCCGGGAAGTGGGCCTCCATTAGTGCTGTCAGAGCCTCTTCGCTGTCTTCTGACCACTGTCCGTTATTTAATTGTAGCCGACTCTGTATGGTGGGCTGCTTCGAGAGCAGCTTCCTGAGTCTTGCTGTTTTAGGCACTTTCTCGATGTTCGAGCAGAAGTTCCTCCACGAGCCACGTTGTGCCTTGCGTATTTCCTTCTTGTAGTCTCTGAGTAGTGTTTGGTGTTCCTCGTTGATGATCTCCTCATTCGCTACTCTGGTGAGTTTGAAGAGTTCCCTGAGGTTCCTATTCCACCAAGCTGGTTTGGTCCTCTTTCTCGTTCTTGATGGCGGGCATGCTCCTTGGTAGGCAGACAGTAGTTCCTTGGAGAGGGTCTCAAAGGACTTCTCTATGTTTTCCGCGGATTTCACTATTCCCGGATTCGCGAGCTTCGAGGTAACGGTCTTCTTAAACTTCCCCCAGTTTGTGTTCCGGGGGTTCCTGAAGACTGTCACCTTCGGAGTGTATTTGAATTCGCACTTGAACTGAATGTACCTATGGTCCGAGAAGGATAGGCTTTCGAGGACTCTCCATCCAGATACCAAGGTACTCTTTCCTGTTACGAGGATTAGATCTAGCACGTTGGACGAGGTGGGACCTACGTATGTGTAGTATGTGTTGCTACATCTATGTTATTTGATAATATAAAGTCTAGGAGTGACTCACCTCGGTCATTTATATCGGGGCTTCCCCACACACTGTGGTGGGCATTGGCGTCCGTACCAATGATGAGTTGTTGGTCTTTGGAGTCGGCTTCTTCCACCAGACTCCTTAGTTCTTCAGGTGGTGCGGGCCTGTCGTGTGCCATGTAGCAGGAGGCTACCAGAAGGCGCTTCTCCTCACTCTCCAGCATCACTACTGTCAGGTCGTCTGTGCTGTAATGAGACATAAGGTAAGCGTGGATTCCCTTTCGTACTAGTACGACGGTTCTATTCCTGCTTACCGACGTTGGGTAGAACGAGTTGTAATTTGCGAACTTCAGTCCGGCCACTGTATTGCCTGACGCAATCCAGGGCTCCTGGACCAAAGCTATGTCAGCGGGCCCTTGCTCCATGGGTATAAGGAGCTCCGCCGATGCTACCTTGCTTTTATGCAGGTTGATTTGCAGCACACTCAGTTTCATGGGCGGCTGGCTCAACTGCATACGACGGGTTGACTGTAATCGTCAGGTCACCGTCCTCATCTTCCTGGGAGTCTTCAAGAGCCAGACCCTGGGCGGCCTCTACGATGGTGTCTAGACCGAGGTCCTTCTCCACCTCGCCTGCCTGCAGGGTGTGTGTGTCTGTGTCTTCGGGGTGGCGCTTCTTGAGGCTCAGGTACACACTGCCCATGCCCCACGCCATTTTCCCGTATCTGGGGTAAAGGACGTCCTCTGCGTCTTTGTTGATCTGGAGGATCACATGCTGGCCCCCCTCGTTGAGTAGTGGGCTACCAGCGTGCAGTACCTTCCAGTCTGCGGTTGGTATGTCCGGGTTTTGACGCTGAAGGAGCTTCAGCGCGCGGTCTCCTTGGATGACGATGGGGAAGAGTACCTTCGCCTTTGGAATGGACAGGATTAGCTCCCTGTCCACCACCTCTAGCTTGGCCCCCTCCCACAACGCCTCCAATTGGCAGACCGTCTGCGTCAGCCACCTCAGCGTCGGGTCGTCATTGCATTTCAGGATTTTGACCCCATTCAGCCACCCAGCGCCATCAAAACTGGGCATGGGCACTGTGGGGTCTTCCTCCATCCGTGCAAGCAGGGAGTCGACGAGCCGCGCGTGGACCAGTTTCCACTGCGCCGCCGTCATCTTCCCGTTCTCATCACGTCTGTCGATGAGAGCTACGATCAGGTGTCTCTTGGACACATCGCTGACCTTTGAAGCATTGACAGACCTCTGCTTCGTCGTTTTCGGTGGTGGTGGGGGTGGTTTCGCTCTCTTGGGCCCGCGCTGCCGCTTGCCTGCCGGGGTGGCGGTGTTGTCAGTCGAGCGCTGCCTCTTGGTAGCTAGCAACTCCTCCACCTTATTAGCGTGTTCACTAGTGGAAGCCTTTATTTGAGGCAACCGTGCGTAGTATCAACGGCCCTCTTCCACCTTTAGCTCGGCCCAAGCTAGCTTGGATTTCTCCTCCGGGGAGATATCTGCCTTGCCTTGTAGCCTGCTAAAAATCTTCAGGGCCGCCTTATACTGAGCTTTTGCCCTCATCCCCTCCCTCGAACGCTTCGGCCCTTCCCTACGCGGGGAGCTGGAACCTGGTTCAGGCGAGCGGAGAAGGCATTCCTCTTCAGTTTTGCTGATGGACAGCACGCTCTCCAGGTCCGGATCTGTCTCGACTACGGCACCTGCGCGGCTCATCCTACAGCGAGTTTTTCCGGCAGTAGTATTACAACTAACGTGACCTGCTCCCGTCACGTCAGAGGTGTGACCGCTGGCGACACGCAGAGAGGATTGCTCCTCTCCGTGCCCGCCGGTGGTAGCAGCCACGCTTCCCACCGACGTTTGGGCTGACATCCCAGCCCGAGTTCGATCCGTCTCAGCCTCCATTTTTGGCCCGAAGGTCCAATGATATTTTTCGGGGGAACCACCCCCTAGCACAGAAGTCTTGATACAAAATTTGGTTGCTCTAGCTTTTATAGTCTCTGAGATATAGGCGCTCATGAAGACGGAGGGACGGACGGACAGACTCGGCTATTGATGCTGATCAAGAATATATATACTTTATAGGGTCGGACACGCTTCCTTCTGGGTGTTACTTACATCCACTTTTAGCACAAATCTAATATACCCCTATACTCTTCGAGTACCGGGTAAAATTAGAAGGTGTATCTTTGGAAGAAAAGAAATTTAATTTGGAAAGACCCGATGAATATATTTTATTATATTATTATTTTCATGACCTACGCAAAGAGGAGAATCACTTGGACCGCTTACAGAGCCGGGTGGGGGGCGTTATGGTGTTGGGAGCAATATCGTACTATGGCACCTGCTAGCTTCAGTTTTTGACATCGCGCATGCACGCACAGAACTATAACAGCGTGCTAAAAACGGCTACATTTCCAAAACCTGTTTCAAAATCTGAAGTGGACTTTCCAGCACGATAATGCTCCAATCCACACTGCCCGATCCGTGAAGTCGTGGATTCAGACCCAAAAAGTTGATGTCCTCGAGTGGCCACCATACTCACCAGACCTAAACATCATTGAGAACGTCTGGGGATGGTTGGCCAGGAAAGTGTACGAATCCAGAAAGCAATATGGTAAAAAAACAGAGTTATAGCCTGCTTACACTACAGTTGAGTTATTGAGTTTCGGGCAAAACTCGAGTTTCATTTACATGGGGAAGCATAGGGGCCCTAGAGGTGGCAAAAAAGTTGAGTTTTGGTTGAGTTTCAATCGAGTTTGTCCGATTTTCCGAATATTTTAACCCTGATCTGCCCATCGTGGAACTATCACCACTAAAAAAACAACAAAAAACATATATGATTATGGAGAAAAAAGGTAAACAAACAAATATTTCCTAAAAACAATAGGTTAGGTTAGGTTAACCCGGACGTCTCTCAGCGGGGACTTTCATAGGCCAGTCTGGCCCTTAGTGATCCGGATGTAGATGGACCTTTACGGGGGTATTGCTGAGATTTGGAAGTCCTCGAGTATCGAGGTGTGTTTCGCAAAGGCAAGTAATTCCCTCGGCGTCCTCTTGGAGGCATCTTCTAGTGATGCCATCTCCGGTGCGCCTAGGTATCTTGTCCTTGCCCGTGAAAGAGCCGGGCAGTTGCAGATGAGATGTTCCAGGGTTTCGATAGCCCCGGATTCATCGCATTTCCTACAGCTGTCTATGTTGGTAATGCCTAGCTTGGCCGCGTGCGCCGCAGCCAGACAGTGACCTGTGAGTATTCCCACTATCAGTCTACAGTCTTTCCGTGGAAGATGCAGTAGATAGTGAGCTAGCTTTTCATTGCGCTCCTTGCACATGGTTCTCGAGGTTCTGCAGGTGGTTGCGTTCCTCCATCTGTTCTTGGTTTGTAGGGCGGCCTGCTTCTCTAGATCGCTTTGTAACGTTCTAAGGGAGATAGGCACGTTTTCGATTCTTTCGCTCGTCAGCCCAACGCCTTCCTTAGCCAGAACGTCCGCAGCCTCGTTTCCTTCGATGCCCTGGTGGCTGGGAACCCAGTAGATTCGCACTGACTTGGTCGTGCATAATGAGTCTAATGCCTCCCTGCTTGCCAGGACACTTCTGGAGCCGACTGCGAACGACTGCATGGATTTTATCGCTGCTTGGCTATCGACGAATATGTTCACCACGTTGTGTGGTCGCTCTATTTGCTGAGCGACCTCTGCTGCCTTCTTTATAGCGAAAACTTCCGCCTGGAATATGCTGCATCGGTCTGGTAGCCTATATGACACCCTTATTTCGGGGTTTGTACAATATAAGCCCGCTCCTATTCCTCCGTCCATCTTGGAGCCGTCGGTATATATGTTGAGGTGTTGAGTCTGGTCCCGTCCCTTTTTCCAGTCTTCGGGTCCCAAAAATGTGTTGGTTTTGACCTCTAGGCAAGTTCGGGGGGTCATGTAGTCTGTATGACTGGTCATGTTCCTCCCAATTGAACTGTGCCCGTATCCTTGGGGTGACATGTTCCCCGATGCGATAAGTCGCTGTGCGGCTTTACCCGCAGTCAGCCGAGCGTGGATGTCGAGGGGATCGATCCCAAGTATGGTTTCGAGTGCTATAGTTGGGGTTGACCTCAGCGCCCCTGTGATACATAGCAAAGCCTGTCGCTGGGTCCTTTCCATAAGCTTGTGGTACGTCTTCTTCTCAGTTGCTTGCCACCACACTAGGACTCCATACAGCAGAGTTGGTCGCACCACCGAGATGTAGATCCAATGCATTAGGGCGGGTGACAGGCCCCATGTGCTGCTAAGCATCTTCTTGGATGCATAAAGCGCAATGGTGGCCTTCTTCACCCTTTCCACTACATTGGGTTTCCATGCCAGTTTGCTATCCAGTACTGTGCCGAGGTATTTGACCTGTGTTTTCGGGGTTAGCCTTGTTTGGTTGATTTTTGGGGGGATCCATGCCGGTACCTTGTACCTCTTTGTAAAGAGGATGAGGTCCGTCTTGTCCGCGTTGATATCGAGTCCTACTTCGTCCGCCCACTCGCATATCTCCCTGAGTGTTCGTTCCATTATGGAGCTGAGAGTCGATGGACATACGCCCGTAATAATTATGCTTATGTCGTCTGCATAAGCTGTTATTTTTGGGGCCTTCCTCTCGAATCTCTTGATGAGGTCGTCGACCACCAGATTCCACAGGAGGGGCGACAAGACTCCACCTTGAGGTGTGCCTCTATGCGCTCCCTTTACCGTGGAAGCGGTGCCCCACTCAGATTGCACCCGTCTACAACTCAGGAGGTTCTTTATCCATAGGTTGATTGCTTGGTGTGTGTGGGTCGCTTCAAGGCGATCCATTATTGCGTTCGTGGCTACGTTGTTAAATGCTCCGGATATATCTACGAATACTCCTAGTGCATACTTTTTATTGTTGAGAGCCTTCTCGATGGTAGCTACTAGTGAATGTAGAGCTGTTTCCACCGATTTCCCTTTGGTATAAGCGTGCTGGTTGGTTGACATCAGTCCTCCCACCTCCTTCCTGATGTATCCGTCCAGCAGCTTTTCCAGTGTTTTTAGCATAAAAGAGGTAAGGCTTATCGGTCTGTAGTCCTTGGGACTAGCATGGCTGCACTTTCCTGCCTTTGGGAGGAAGACAACTCTAGCCGTTCTCCATTGGATAGGGATATAGCCTGTACTTAGACATGCCGAGTATATTGCGAAGAGCCATGGGATGATCGTCTCTTTGGTCGCCTGCAACATGGCTGGGAATATTCCGTCCAGTCCAGGTGCTTTGATGCCCGCAAAGGAGTCTATGGCCCATTGGATCTTCTTGTGGGTTATTAGATCTGTAGGGGGTGTTTGTTCCTCGGTTGCTAGGTCCTGATGCGTTTCGGCATCAGTGACCTCGGTGCATCCCGGGAAGTGGGCCTCCATTAGTGCCGTCAGAGCCTCTTCGCTGTCTTCTGACCACTGTCCGTTATTTAATTGTAGCTGACTCTGTATGGTGGGCTGCTTCGAGAGCAGCTTCCTGAGTCTTGCTGTTTCAGGCACTTTCTCGATGTTCGAGCAGAAGTTTCTCCACGAGCTACGTTGTGCCTTGCGTATTTCCTTCTTGTAGTCTCTGAGTAGTGTTTTGTATTCCTCATTGATGATCTCCTCATTCGCTACTCTGGCGAGTTTGAAGAGTTCCCTGAGGTTATTTCTCTTGAGGGAGAGGTCCCTATTCCACCAGAGTGGTTTGGTCCTCTTTCTCGTTCTTGATGGCGGGCATGCTCCTTGGTAGGCAGACAGAAGTTCCTTGGAGAGGGTCTCCAAGGACTTCTCTATGTCTTCCGCGGATTTCACTATTCCCGGATTCGCGAGCTTCGAGGTAACGGTCTTCCTGAACTTCTCCCAGTTTGTGTTCCGGGGGTTCCTGAAGACTGTCACCTTCGGAGTGTATTTGAAATCGCACTCGAACTGAATGTACTTATGGTCCGAGAAGGATGGTCTTTCAAGGACTCTCCATCCAGATACCAAGGTACTCTTTCCTGTTACGAGGGTTAGATCTAGCACGTTGGACGAGGTGGGACCTACGTAAGTGTAGTCCTCTCCCACGTTTGCTACATCTATGTTATTTGATAATATAAAGTCTAGGAGTGACTCACCTCGGTCATTGATATCGGGGCTTCCCCACACACTGTGGTGGGCATTGGCGTCCGTACCAATGATGAGTTGCTGGTCTTTGGAGTCGGCTTTTTCCACCAGACTCCTTAGTTCTTCAGGTGGTGCGGGCCTGTCGTGTGCCATGTAGCAGGAGGCTACCAGAAGGCGCTTCTCCTCACTCTCCAGCATCACTACTGTCAGGTCGTCTGTGCTGTAATGAGACATAAGGTAAGCGTGGATTCCCTTTCGTACTAGTACGACGGTTCTATTCCTGCTTACCGATGTTGGGTAGAACGAGTTGTAGTTTGCGAACTTCAGTCCGGCCACTGAATTGCCTGACGCAATCCAGGGCTCCTGGACCAAAGCTATATCGGCGGGCCCTTGCTCCATGGCTATGAGGAGCTCCGCCGATGCTACCTTGCTTTTATGCAGGTTGATTTGCAGCACACTCAGTTTCATGGGCGGCTGGCTCAACTGCATACGACGGGTTGACTGTAATCGTCAGGTCACCGTCCTCATCTTCCTGGGAGTCTTCAAGAGCCAGACCCTGGGCGGCCTTCACGATGGTGTCTAGACCGAGGTCCTTCTCCACCTCGCCTGCCTGCAGGGTGTGTGTGTCTGTGTCTTCGGGGCGGCGCTTCTTGAGGCGCAGGTACACACTGCCCATGCCCCACGCCATTTTCCCGTATCTCGGGTAAAGGACGTCCTCTGCGTCTTTGTTGATCTGGAGGATCACATGCTGGCCCCCCTCGTTGGGTAGTGGGCTACCAGCGTGCAGTACCTTCCAGTCTGCGGTTGGTATGTCCGGGTTTTGACGCTGAAGGAGCTTCAGCGCGCGGTCTACTTGGATGACGATGGGGAAGAGTACCTTCGCCTTTGGAATGGACGGGATTAGCTCCCTGTCCACCACCTCCAGCTTGGCCCCCTCCCACAACGCCTCCAATTGGCAGACCGTCTGCGTCAGCCACCTCAGCGTCGGGTCGTCATTGCATTTCAGGATTTTGACCCCATTCAGCCATCCAGCGCCATCAAAAGTGGGCATGGGCACTGTGGGGTCTTCCTCCATCCGTGCAAGCAGGGAGTCAACGAGCCGTGCGTGGACCAGTTTCCACTGCGCCGCCGTCATCTTCCCGTTCTCATCACGTCTGTCGATGAGAGCTACGATCAGGTGTCTCTTGGACACATCGCTGACCTTTGAAGCATTGACAGACCTCTGCTTCGCCGTTTTCGGTGGTGGTGGGGATGGTTCCGCTCTCTTGGGCCCGCGCTGCCGCTTGCCTGCCGGGGTGGCGGTGTTGTCGGTCGAGCGCTGCCTCTTAGTAGCTAGCAACTCCTCCACCTTATTTGCGTGTTCACTAGTGGAAGCCTTCATTTGAGGCAACCGTGCGTAGTATCTACGGCCCTCTTCCACCTTCAGCTCGGCCCAAGCTAGCTTGGATTTCTCCTCCGGGGAGATATCTGCCTTGCCTTGTAGCCTGCTAAAAATCTTCAGGGCCGCCTTATACTGAGCTTTTGCCCTCATCCCCTCCCTCGAACGCTTCGGCCCTTCCCTACGCGGGGAGCTGGAACCTGGTTCAGGCGAGCGGAGAAGGCTTTCTTCCTCCGTTTTGCTGATTGACAGCACGCTCTCCAGATCCGTGTCTGTATCGACAACGGCATCCGTGCGGCTCAGCTTGGAGTGATTGAGTGTGGTGTTGGCAGTAGCTTTACAGCTGACTTGGCCTGCTCCCGCCACGTCAGAGGTGTGACCGCTGGCGACACGCAGAGAGGATTGCTCCTCTCCGTGCCCGCCGGTGGTAGCAGCCACGCTTCCCACCGACGTTTGGGTTGACATCCCAACCCTTGTTTTCCCTTTTGTCCCCTCCATGGTTGGCCCGAAGGTCCATGCGGCTAATGTTTTTCGGGGGAGCCACCCCCTAGCGTTTTAGGCCTGACCGCCAGGCACCTCTAGCCATGGCTCTGACCCAGCGCCCCCGACTCGAGATCGAGAGGACGCTGAATCATTGCCTTAGCTAGACACTGCATTGCCTCGGACAGAGCAAGCGACAATGCATTACCCTTGTCCGGGATAATGCAGTGCCCATTGCCCAGCCGGCACCCTCGGGGAGGGTTCAGCTAGAGGGTTTCTTGCCAGCCTCCTAAAAACAATACTTTTAATACAATTTTTTCGCTAGATTTTAAAATTTTAAAATTATACTTGTAACATTGTGATTGCACAGAGGTTAGGTTAGGTTAGGTTAACCCGGATGTCCCTCAGCGGGGACTTTCATAGGCCAGTATTGCCCTTAGTGATCCGGATGTAGATGGACCTTTACGGGGGTATTGCTGAGATTTGGAAGTCCTCGAGTATCGAGGTGTGTTTAGCAAAGGCAAGTAATTCCCTCGGCGTCCTCTTGGAGGCATCTTCTAGTGATGCCATCTCCGGTGCGCCTAGGTATCTTGTCCTTGCCCGTGAAAGAGCCGGGCAGTTGCAGATGAGATGTTCCAGGGTTTCGATAGTCCCGGATTCATCGCATTTCCTACAGCTGTCTCTGTTTGTGATGCCTAGCTTGGCCGCGTGTGCCGCAGCCAGACAGTGACCTGTGAGTATTCCCACTATCAGTCTACAGTCTTTCCGTGGAAGATGCAGTAGATAGTGAGCTAGCTTTTCATTGCGCTCCTTGCACATGGTTCTCGAGGTTCTGCAGGTGGTTGCGTTCCTCCATCTGTTCTTGGTTTGTACGGCGGCCTGCTTCTCTAGATCGCTTTGTAACGTTCTAAGGGAGATAGGCACGTTTTCGATTCTTTCGCTCGTCAGCCCGACGCCTTCCTTAGCCAGAACGTCCGCAGCCTCGTTTCCTTCGATGCCCTGGTGGCTGGGAACCCAGTAGATTCGCACTGACTTGGTCGTGCATAGTGAGTTTAATGCCTCCCTGTTTCCCAGGACACTTCTGGAACCAACTGCGAACGACTGCATGGATTTTATCGCTGCTTGGCTATCGACGAATATGTTCACCACGTTGTGTGGTCGCTCTATTAGCTGAGCGACCTCTGCTGCCTTCTTGTTAGCGAAAACTTCCGCCTGGAATATGCTGCATCGGTCTGGTATCCTATATGACACCCTTATTTCGGGGTTTGTACAATATAAGCCCGCTCCTACTCCTCCGTCCATCTTGGAGCCGTCAGTATATATGTTGAGGTGTTGAGTCTGGTCCCGTCCCTTTTTCCAGTCTTCGGGTCCCAAAAATGTGTTGGTTTTGACCTCTAGGCAAGTTTGGGGGGTCATGTAGTCTGTATGACTGGTCATGTTCCTCCCAATTGAACTGTGCCCGTATCCTTGGGGTGACATGTTCCCCGATGCGATCAGTCGCTGTGCTGCTTTGCCCGCAGTCAGCCAAGCGTGGATGTCGAGGGGATCGATTCCGAGTATGGTTTCGAGTGCTATAGTTGGGGTTGACCTCAGCGCCCCTGTGATACATAGCAGAGCCTGTCGCTGGGTCCTTTCCATAAGCTTGTGGTACGTCTTCTTCTCAGTTGCTTGCCACCACACTAGGACTCCATACAGCAGAGTTGATCGCACCACCGAGATGTAGATCCAATGCATTAGGGCGGGTGACAGGCCCCATGTGCTGCTAAGCATCTTCTTGGATGCATAAAGCGCAATGGTGGCCTTCTTCACCCTTTCCACTACATTGGGTTTCCATGCCAGTTTGCTATCCAGTACTGTGCCGAGGTATTTGACCTGTGTTTTTGGGGTTAGCCTTGTTTGGTTAATTTTTGGGGGGATCCATGCCGGTACCTTGTACCTCTTTGTAAAGAGGATGAGGTCCGTCTTGTCCGCGTTGATATCGATTCCTACTTCGTCCGCCCACTCGCATATCTCCCTGAGTGTTCGTTCCATTATGGAGCTGAGAGTCGATGGACATACGTCCGTAATAATTATGCTTATGTCGTCTGCATAAGCTGTTATTTTTGGGGCCTTCCTCTCGAATCTCTTGATGAGGTCGTCGACCACCAGATTCCCCAGGAGGGGCGACAAGACTCCACCTTGAGGTGTGCCTCTATGCGCTCCCTTTACCGTGGAAGCGGTGCCCCACTCAGATTGCACCCGTCTACAACTCAGGAGGTTCTTTATCCATAAAGTGATTGCTTGGTGTGTGTGGGTCGCTTCAAGGCGATCCATTATTGCGTTCGTGGCTACGTTGTTAAATGCTCCGGATATATCTACGAATACTCCTAGTGCACACTTTTTATTGTTGAGAGCCTTCTCGATGGTAGCTACTAGTGAATGTAGAGCTGTTTCCACCGATTTCCCTTTGGTATAAGCGTGCTGGTTGGTTGACATCAGTCCTCCCACCTCCTTCCTGATGTATCCGTCCAGCAGCTTTTCCAGTGTTTTTAGCATAAAAGAGGTAAGGCTTATCGGTCTGTAGTCCTTGGGACTAGCATGGCTGCACTTTCCTGCCTTTGGGAGGAAGACAACTCTAGCTGTTCTCCATTGGATAGGGATATAGCCTGTACTTAGACATGCCGAGTATATTGCGAAGAGCCATGGGATGATCGTCTCTTTGGTCGCCTGCAACATGGCTGGGAATATTCCGTCCAGTCCAGGTGCTTTGATGCCCGCAAAGGAGTCTATGGCCCATTGGATCTTCTTGTGGGTTATTAGATCTGTCGGGGGTGTTTGTTCCTCGGTTGCTAGGTCCTGATGCGTTTCAGCATCAGTGACCTCGGTGCATCCCGGGAAGTGGGCCTCCATTAGTGCTGTCAGAGCCTCTTCGCTGTCTTCTGACCACTGTCCGTTATTTAATTGTAGCCGACTCTGTATGGTGGGCTGCTTCGAGAGCAGCTTCCTGAGTCTTGCTGTTTTAGGCACTTTCTCGATGTTCGAGCAGAAGTTCCTCCACGAGCCACGTTGTGCCTTGCGTATTTCCTTCTTGTAGTCTCTGAGTAGTGTTTGGTGTTCCTCGTTGATGATCTCCTCATTCGCTACTCTGGCGAGTTTGAAGAGTTCCCGATCCGTGAAGTCGTGGATTCAGACCCAAAAAGTTGATGTCCTCGAGTGGCCACCATACTCACCAGACCTAAACATCATTGAGAACGTCTGGGGATGGTTGGCCAAGAAAGTGTACGAATCCAGAAAGCAATATGGTAAAAAAACAGAGTTATAGCCTGCTTACACTACAGTTGAGTTATTGAGTTTCGGGCAAAACTCGAGTTTCATTTACATGGGGAAGCATAGGGGCCCTAGAGGTGGCAAAAAAGTTGAGTTTTGGTTGAGTTTCAATCGAGTTTGTCCGATTTTCCGAATATTTGAACCCTGATCTGCCCATCGTAGAACTATCACCACTAAAAAAACAACAAAAAACATATATGATTATGGAGAAAAAAGGTAAACAAACAAATATTTCCTAAAAACAATACTTTTAATACAATTTTTTCGCTAGATAGGAGATTTGTTTGGTCACTTAAGGCCTTACAGGCATTCCTGGACTTTTGGCACATTTTTAAAAATAAATAAACAAACAAAATTGTAATTTTTTCAATTTTTATTTATATTTATGTTCATGAAATGGCTTTCGACACAGCAAATAGACTCACTACCGTACGATATTCCGCAAATGATACTAGGCAACGGCTACTCTCTTCTCCAGAGGGACTGTCAGTCAAAAAGGAGTGTTTTTCTTTTGGAGTTTGGGCAACAGTCCATCAAGTATGTTCAACGCACGCCTTTCCATGCGGAAATTTTCCTTAAAAAAGGCATCGGAGTTCTTCGCAACGTCCTCTTCCCAAAAAGATCCATATCGCGGCTATTATACCTCAATATTATTATATAATAGAAGCACTTGAAAATAAAATGCCAATTTCTTACCATGGTCCAAATGCGTGTATTTAAAATTTTATCCAAATACTCTACAGTTTGTGCAGACATTGTCACCAAGTCAATACATCGCACCATCATTGCATCTGTGCCGAATAAAAGATAAATGCTTCCTCGATGTTCATATTTGTGCAATTTAATAATATGAACAAAACAACGCACGCTCGTGTTTTCCAGCAAGCCAAAACTCAATAACTCAATTACTCAACTTTGGCATAGTGCAGACACCAGTTCTGAGTTATTGAGTTTACTCGGTTATCGATAGGTAACTCACTGTAGTGTAAATAGGCTATTAATCGAAGGGATCAAACACGCTTGGTCACTAAAATATATTGAACAACTTTACAACTCAATTTCCAATCGAATTTTTGAAGTTATTAAAGACAAAGGCGGGCCTACGCACTACTAATATTTTTTAAAAATGATTAGAATATTATATAAATGTTTTAGAAGTAACATTTTTAGTGAAAACAATAATTAAATTTAATTTATCGCATGGGGCGCTAACCTGATGACCAATTTTTGTTACACGTTTTTTGCATACTTTTTCTAAAACATTTATTAAAAAATTGTCATTGTTACACTGTCGTTATTTTAAAGAGAATTCACTGTAGTACAATAGATACAAATTTCAAAGCTGCAGCTCGAATTATTTAGATATTATTTAATACCCGATTTACACTGGGGTGCATCATTGCATTTTTCCGTTAAATGGAACATGCGACAATGATGCCGGTAAGAGCCCTGTGGATAAAAGAAGACAATGATGCGGCCGCATCTTTAATCATGCGGCGCATCATTGGCTAGTGTTGCCGTATTCTGTGTAGTATATTTACAAAATACTGAAATTATTCGTGGTATCGACGGGGTATTGAGAGAAAACATCTGTTTTTTTTCAAACAATAACCGCCAAACCGTTTCAAAACATTTATATTAAAATTTTATTGATCGAAATCGGATAGCAAACAACAAAAAGGTAACACAACAACTTACAAAGATCTTTTGGGATGCACTGATTCCAACTTTAAAAGTGCCACTTGAAAATTAAAGTCGTCAGCACACAATTTTTGTTTGATGGAGCAAAGATAGCTTCACATACATCGGACTCCTTGTTTACAAGCTCCATAAACAATTGGATGCTCGTGGTAAAACTCCCAAATGCACCGTTTTCCAAATTATAAAGTAAATCGCTCATTATTTTGATAATTTCTTTTAATTTCAATAAAAATGATTTTCGTCTCTTCTTCTTACTCACAGCGTTTGTTTACCTTAGCAGCCCAAACAGCAGACAGAATGATGCAAAAAAGATGCGGCTTAGGTGTAAGCGCCTAGCATAATTTTTCCGCACCTTCGACAATGATGCGGCAGTGTGAAAAGCCTATAACATTGATGGTGAGTGTAAGGGGGGGTTAACCCGATGACGCGCAGTGTATTTCGGTATATTTCTGAGGTCTATTTTATCGATAAGTCCAACTTTTCAAGACCGATGCGATCCCAAACAGCAGACAGAATGATGCGAAAAAGATGCGGCTTAGGTGTAAGCGCCTAGCATAATTTTTCCGCACCTTCGACAATGATGCGGCAGTGTGAAAAGCCTATAACATTGACGGTGAGTGTAAGGGGGGGTTAACCCGATGACGCGCAGTGTATTTCGGTATATTTCTGAGGTCTATTTTATCGATAAGTCCAACTTTTCAAGACCGATGCGATCTGTCGCGCCGAAAAAAATAAACAATCCGATGTTAATTAAGAAAGCACCAATATGATACACGACTTATTGTTAGCTTGCTTAACTAAGAACGGTTTGGGAATACAACGTTTTATGGTAAGAATTTGGCGTGCATCTACTTAAATATAGTACAGTATAGTTATATGTACATACTATGTAAGATTACATTAATGTGGACATAGGATGAAACCTTTTTTATTTCAGGACAACAATGCTATTGACCACTTTATCCATCCTTGCGAAAGACAACTATTCATAGAAATTTTAAACATTATTAATGTTCTTCAAGAAGTTGTTCAGTTCACACTTTTATTCGGATTAAAGGAAGATGAAAGATATACAAAATTAATAAAGAATGAAATTCGTAATGTTGAAGGTAAGCCTCAAATAATCTTTTAAATTATTATAACTTGTAATGATGTATAATTTTATCGTAGAACTCCCATATGGTTTTTACTTCATAAATTTTTCGAAAGGCATCGAGGTAGCGCTTGATGAATATTATGATAAAATCATACAGCTTGAAACATTTTACTCAAAAAATAAGCCTAATTCACTTGCATTTGTTCATGATGCTTTGCAAGCAAAACTCCCAATTTTCCTTTTTTTGCGAAAACTTATTTGCGAAATAAGAATGCAAAAACTACATGGATGTACAATGCTCCATAGCCTGCATCAACATTCCGCGCATGGAGATTTTCAACTGGAAAGAATTACAAATATGCAAGTAATTTAAAATCGATAAAGAGTGTTTATTATATCTATGATAATGTTTTACAGAGTCATGAAGCCAGTGAAATTTGCATTTTTCTCAAGTCTGGCTCACTGGCTAATTTTTGGGGTGATCGACGATGTACATTCAGAGTTTTTTATTAAATTCTCTTCACTCGATGATTCGTCCCCGAATAGTTCTTGCTCTAAATCATCAGCTAATAATACCCGACTGGTAAGCTTCTAAAAAAGTTGAACACACCTTTAGTTCAAAACAAATGTGTTCATTTTTAGAATTCAGGTGCTAACTTTGAGGACTATATATGGCAATATGAAATCAATATGAGTCAACTGCCAGGATTTTTGTCTACTGTCGTGGCTCAGAAAGTTCTATTCGTAGGACAAACCGTTCTTGTTTTTAAAATGGGACGAAGCTTTCAAGGAAACAAAAAAAAAGATCACTGGGCTAATATTCTTTCTGATAGTTCGCGCGATGATATTTACGAGCTGTGGAATGGCCAAGAATCTATATTCCTTGGAATGGTAGACGATCTAAACAATGATGAAAAAATTGATGTTTTTCATATCGAAAGCGTTGTAAACAAAATAAAAAAATACGTTAGCATGCGTTTGTCAGAGATAGCCCTAAACGAAGTTGATTTAGAACGCCAAATGGGATTAATAAAGGACTTCTATTTGTTAGGGCGCGGAGAGTTTTACTTCGAGTTTTTATCTCAACTTACCCGCGCTTCAGATTTCTACTGTGATTCCAGCTCAAAAAATTACACGAGATCTTTTGAGGTTCGTTAAAACAACACAAAAATACATACATTTGTATTACAATATGTCTCTTAATTGCAGCTTGCCGCAACTGTCATGGGTATTACGGAAGATTTGGAAAATTTCTCACTAAGTGTTCAAAAAATTATCGGGGAGTCGGACGAAAACTGCGAATTTCAAATCTTGGAAAATCTTAATTTGAAATATATATATGAATGGCCATTGAATCTTTTGTTTTCGCCGAAGACAATTGAGCGATATAACCAGATATTTAAATTCTTATTGATAATAAGAAAACTTCAATACGACCTGCAACAAGTATGGACAACACAGATAATGGGATCAAAATCTATGTGTGGACCCAAAAACATGAAACTGATGAATCTTCTCAATCAACTTATGTTCTTTTTAAATAATATGCAGTATTACATTCAAGTGGATGTGCTCGAAAGTGAGTTTACCAAAGAAAATGTTTGATAAAATCTTTAATTCCACATGATATCTGTATTACAAATCTTTTAGGTCAGTTCAGTATTTTGATAAATGCCATAAGGAACAAAGCCGATTTTGAAGAAATACAAAGGAAGCATACAGTATTTCTAGCGAATGTCCTTTCCCAGTGTTTTCTGCTTTCTGGTTCAAAGGATTCACAAATTAATTCTACACGAACAACTTGCCAATCCCAAAACCCCATTTATGGCAATATTCTTGAACTCTTTTATATATGTGAAAAATTTAGCTGTATCAGCGCGAAGGCGAGCACATCCGATGGATTTCTTGAGGAGTTGGAAAATCTGGAGGAAAGGTCTGACACATGCCAACATGCATTGGCTACTTTTGTAGAACAATGTTTTTAATTCGTAAACGAAAATACCGTCGACAGTGATGGTTTTTATACAAAACTTCCGTTTATTAAATACAGAGCAGATATCTACAGATCTTTTGGTCTGGTTTTTTTAAAATGCACATAGTAATATTATTATTTTGTTTTATATTTTTAGGTTTGGCGTTCAAATCGCGAGCCTTATTCAATTACTGCTGAACATTAAAACAGCATCTTGTTTGGGACCGCTTTCTCAGCTTTTATTGCGATTGGATTTTAATCATTGGTTTAGTTCCACCCATAACATGTCCTAAGCTAAATTTTGAAATACTTTTAGAGTCTAGAACTGTAAACGTTTTATATCTTCTATACGAAAATCGATTCTGAAAAAATATAGAACTAGTTTATTTTTTATGCACATTATGTAATTGTAATTTACCTCAGGGTTAAAATAGCACGCACTTCGTTTGGAGTTAAATGCCATGACGGCATTTCTTTATTATTGTCAGGACTCCAAAATTCAGAGAGCTCCGAAACCTTTTCCAGATTTAATATAGTGGCAATTTGAGAAATTCGCGTCATCTTATCTCGCACAGACCATGATGTCGCTCCTGTTAAATATGCCCCCAAAGCACGAACCTCCTGATCGAGAACGAGGCCACCAAGCTTCCAATTGAGAGAATAGTTTAAACAGAATAAGAACTGAATTTAACAAAAGCTAATATACAAAAAATTACCCTGTTAAAACTACATTTTTGAATAGCCCTCTCCAATTGAATTGTGACTTCCGTTGCTAATATGCTAACAAGCGCATCGTAATTGCGTGGGCTCAATGTCGTTTTGAAAGAATTTAGGAGTCCATCGAGATGAACGATAAAAAACTGGACAAAAGTTTCTTCAGCTTCATAAATGGCAAGTTCTTCCTAAAATTACTTATCAAATTAAAAATTAAGTTTTCCATTTGGTATGCGCTTGGTTAGCCACTTTTTCAAACTTGCCTCTGTAAGGTTGTGGCTATAGCTTAAAAATTTGTTTATCCAAGGATTTAGTCGTGGCTTTATTGCGCTGGATCTAAGTTGCTGCATTCCAAAATCCACAGTGGCCTTTATAGCGTCTCGAACACTCTTAAGTTCTGTCAAGCAGGTCTCAAGCAATTGTCGCTCAACAGGAGTCGTACACGGAAATGTTCCAGCGATTTCTTGTTCCATGGACTGGCACAGAGTTTCGATATATTCAGTCGACATGTCTGCATTATTCAGTTGGACTAGAAAATTAGTTCGGTTTCGATCAGCATCACTCGAATGAAGTTTCCCTTGCTGCAAAGTGGTTTGTATTGCGTTATAGGCCTGGGCCAGGTCGATATATCCAGAGGGGTAGCCACTTTTCAAAGGAGTTTTGAGCGAAGATATAAAATCACCATCTAGACAGGCAGCTACGTTATTGATCACAGCACATGTTCCGTTTATTGATTGCGTTGTCAAAGCACGACGAATGGATTTTCGAAGTATGAAAAATACATCATCTACTATAGATGAACATTGCTGTCCAACTTCATACTTGTCGAGGCCGATGGCTTTAAGCACGCTTTCCTCCATGAAATATCTACAAGTTCATTTAAAAAAGATGTATATATATGTATAAATACAAAAAAACAGAAAATCGTTTAGTCTACCTCTCAAAAAGCAAATAAGTGCTCAAAATTTCTTGCATTTGTCGCCGAAGATCAGAATTCTTTACAATTCTTTCATATCGGTTTAAAATATTGATCTGGTCTTCTTTTTCGGGGACACATGTATCTACATGAATCTAAAATAAAGGTTGGTCAGTGCAGGCTAGAATTTAAATTGAAGCAGTTCTCTTCTCACTTGCATTCGGCGCCGCATAAAACGGAAGTACAACTCTACTCTCGAATGCATGACCGTTAATTCAGCTATGATTGTATCAATTTCTTTCGGGTTCAGTTTGTCTATTGATCCACCAGAGGGGTTACGATAATGACCCAATGAAGGGATACCGCTACTGCTGGCAGTTCCATTGCTTGATCTTTGAGTGCATTCATATACTTTTTTGCTCCGATATACAATTGTTCTATTCTTGTTAAATTCCAACAATAAATTTCTTGTCTCTGCGTCGCATTCATCTTGCAAAATGGCAATCATATCAATTAGAGGCGCGGATCTATTGGTAGAGAAAAATATAAACATATAAGGAGTTACGATTTTAAATTGAATTGATACATACGCTAGTCCATAAAATGCTTCAACGATGGGCTGATTAACTTCTACTACGCGTGCAAAATTCTCTAAAATCGAAGTCAATCGATCGGCATAGGCTAGTTGCAAACGGCAATCGGCTTTGGCTATATCTTGTACATTTCTTAGTCCTTTTTGGGCTTTAACCGATAACTTCTGACAAATGTAAGTGGAAAACTTTTCTATACCGATTCGATAGTAGCCAACTAATGGAAAGATTTTGAAAAATCTTTCCACCGAAGCCAAATCATTACTTTTAACAGCATCATCAAAACGTCTAGATATTAGCTCTCGAATTTTTTCGGTCGCATCTTCAAGTGTTTGAACCGCGTCGCTTACGGATGTTATCGAGACATCATCGGCAGTGCGATGCAATAATTGCTGATCCATAGCCAGAAACCGTGCAATGTGGGCGGCACCTTTTTCGAAATCTTCCTCGCTTACGGCTTTCACTACTCCCTGGCTACATAGTTGTAGATCAATAAGATCGTGTACACGCTGTTGACATTCAGATGCACGGCAGCGGGCCAAATCCAACCGACGTACCTTAGCACTTACAGATTCAGCCAATTGTGCAGTATTTACAATTTGCATGTTCAACTTTGAAGTATCTGAGTCTACGGTGTGCAGTAAAAGCATTGCTCTTCCGATTCCACTCATTTTAGCTTCAATGTGGCATTGTTTATCCAGTAATAATTCGAGTTTGTTATTAACATTATCCTAAGCAAAGAAAAAATTAATTCATTTTAATAGCTCTGATATGAATACCTCACACCTCATGTTCAGCAATTAGTTTTAGCGGCTTATCAGAAATTTCACTTGTGCTGATGTCAAATAGCATTTTGAACATTATCGCCAATGCATCGTCTGAAAAGAATGCTACAATCAATTCCAAGGATGTCGTTTTCAAAAAGAAAACAACATTTTTATAGTTTGTACATACGTGGAAAATACAAAATCGATAATCGATATAACTCATTTATCCAGTAACAAAAAGTAAATGTGAGATTCCTGAAACTGATTATGATTTAATTCATAGCCTGTTCTCACACAGTGAACGGGGAACGATGGGAATTTTTGACACACCCACATTTACGACATCCGTTATAAAGAAGTCATAAGCTTCATACAACACGAACATTTGGTCTGGATTGTGAAATTTCGACAATTTTAAATTAGTAAATTGTCGACTTCATTAGCTGTAATAAAATTAATCTATACATTTAAAATAACGTTACATTTTGGACTCACTTAACAATTGCAGCAGCTCCGTTTGTTATTAACAGTTTTGCTAGGATGTAAAATGAAAAATTTAGTTATGCATCTACCTAGGAATGTTGGAAGTTTTGGGGAAATGTTGTTAGAACAAAGAGTAGAGCATACAGTACGCAAAGCAACTTAAGATTAGAAAAGAAAGAGAGTGAGAAAGCTATATTTCAAAAATTACATCTCTCTCTCTCTCTCCCGCTCTATCGGACGGACTACATGGATCGATGCAGAAGGCTCGTTCTTTTCTTTCAGACAAAAGTTTACGCAACGTTACGTTCAACCAACGTTTAATCCCAATAATTTCGATCCATTTCTCGATTAAAGAGCGAAAGAATCCAAGTAAACTAAACTAATATCACTGCATATACATATTTGGATCGTGAGTGTTCATTTAGTGGGAAAACTAGGCAGCTTAAACCCATTTGCAAATTTTCCTAGTCTAATCTCTTTCGTAGTATTCAGACGAGTTTTTTCTTTGCGCTCCGCTTATTTTTCATTTTTTTTACATAAACCAACGGTGTTTGTTCAAAATAAACCTTTATCAAACTAAAAATTAACCTGCTATCATATGTGTTTTTGTTGTTGCTTTTTGCAAGTACGCATAACATTATATTTAGCCGTTCTAGGCTTTTATTGTTTTATTACTCTCTCCCTATAACCCAAACTTCCTCTCTCACTCTCGATACTTTCCGTGCAGTAGCGTTCTCTCTCTCTCATTGCAGCTGCTGCAACCGCTCTCCTCTCTGCGCTCAATTTTTACAGTTTCCGCTTTAGGCGTTCGTCTGGCACACTGATCTTATATATATATATTTGGAAAGTAATTTTTTTCTTTATTGTATTTAAAATGGAATTTCCTAAGGTCTGTGCCAAAAAACCCTGCAAAAAGAAGGTCACCCCTGCTCAGCTGAATATCCCCTTCTATCTCTGCGAAAAAGCAGTGCACGCAAAGTGTGTTGGGTATTCAGGCCTTGTGGGTGATGCCATTTCCAAACATAATGGCTTGCATTACTGTTGCGAGGCATGCCGGGTGGTTCATATTGAGATGGCCAGGTTTATGAGGCAGACGCGGAATGGCTTTAAGGAGCTGAGCGTTGGCTTTAAAAAGCAGTATGATCAGTTCCTAGCCATGGAGTCTTAATTTGGCAGTTTGCAACTGCTAAATGAGTCTCCTAGGCTACAAAAGGTCACCCCGCGGGATCTGCAAGTTCCAACTGTCGGACCACCGGGTACTGCCATCACAGGAAGCAGGTCTGTGGTGCCAAGACCAAGACAGGTGGTGATAACTAAATTTTTGAATTAGTGAAAAAACAGAAGAAAACATCAAAACTGATCGCAACGACTAAAGCCTTCGGCGGACATGAAGTATGAGTAGGTCATAAGCAAATCAACATTGAATATAAGTTACATATGCACCTATATTTACCTTGCATATTTATATGTTTGCCACTAAAAGATTAGAATAAAAGTAAAGCGTGAACAAAAAAAAAACAAAAACCAAAAAAACAAAACATGAAAGACATAGAAATTAAGAATATAAAATCATAATGAATTATCTACCCAGCCGTTCCCTTTTCCTCGCATATTCGCATCGAGGCCATTTAGTTAGTACATACATACACATATGCGCGAGCATGAGTTAACACGGTTGTGTCGAGTCAGAGGGAGCCTTTTGCATGTTAAGTGCAATTGGTGGGAATCTTTTTGTGAAAGGAAGATCACGCGAACCAGTGATCAATTAGCTTAATGTATCTACGGAGCGGAATAGGATCCTAATCGTTGTGTTTTAGGCAAACGAGAGTCTGGTCATTACACGTTTTCAGGATTATTCGGCATTGGCTGCTCGCAAATCGAAGACAGGGATTAGTCAGCTTTCACTGCGTTCGGTCGTGTTTTTGCTATGTCGCTTCATCACTGCTAGAAATGCAATTCGGATGTCACTGCTGCTCAGCTTCGTTGCTTTGATGCTGTTCGATGCTCATTGGTGCTCATCTTTGTACATTGATTTGCCCTCAGATGCTATTAAACTTGTAATAAATTTGCCGAACTAGTTGTGGCAGTGTGATAACTCTGTGGTTGCGAATGACTCGCACTCTAAAATCGACGAACTGAGGAGCTGAAGTTTGAAGGCCTTTATCGGGATCTCAGGCTTATCTGATATTCAGGCTGCCCTCACGGTCAAGTCGTATAAGAGGTGCCGGCTGCTACTAAAAAAGGATGCGAACAATGCCAACAATGTTCCCTTCTGATTCGGCTGGCTTCGTTACAGTCCGCAAAACAGAGAGGACGAATCGGAACAAAAACCTCAGCGTTTTGTTGGCGCTTCTTCGAGCTATGAGCAATTAACTGTAATGCAGAGCAGAAATTACCTTCAAATTGGCAATTTGCTGCCACGACGGAGCCAGAGGCAGTGGTTAAATTTTTTGCTGATAAACTCAAGGTGCCTGAGGCTGAAATTTTATGTGTGAATTTGGTCAAGCGAGACGGCATTGAAGCTCGTTAGTTTCAAACTTGGTGTACCTGAAGCTCTATTCACTAAGGTCACTAATTCACGAAATTCTGGCCCGTATCGGTAAGGGTTTCCCGCTTTCTGCATAGACAGAGGCCGAAAGCTGATTTGGCGGGAGTTAATCTACGTGCAGTTGTGCTATTGCGGATGTCCGCCCCGACTCCGAAAGCTCCAGTTCCATCCACTTCAAAAAGTGGGCGGCGCCTATGGTTTCTGGATCGCCGCTTCTCGACAAGCTATTATGCTTGCGTTTTCTCGCCTTTGCAATGAGCAACGACCCCATGCTTTATATTTGGCATTTTTTGGAACAACTACAAAATATTTCTTTTTCGCACTGCGCTTTGTCGATTATCGCTCGGCTGGATCAGACGTTGATGCTAGTAGTGGCGCCGTCGTTGCACTCGACATTTGGGGAGAGTCAGCAGCCCGGCGTTCGCTCTTAAATGGAATATTTTCTTTAGCAGCTGCACCTAGACTGGGTTTGCCTGTCGCTGCCCGGCCCAATCTTCTGGTCGAGAATGGTGCGCTGCTGTTGCGTACTACGATGTGGCGACAGGTTTTATGCCTTATGAGCCTCGCCCCTCTTGCTGTGTGTGAAGCACTTACCTTCCTCTGGATCCTACTTTCGTAACCGGACCAGATTGGATCAGATTTGTGTGTCAGTAGCCTGTCAGTCGAAGACGCTTTGTTTAAGCGCATCGTATATTCCACCGAATAGCAGCTATGAAGCTTACAAGGCGCACACGCAGAATATTGCCAACATATATGGTAAACTACGAGGCCGTCAGCATTTCTGTGTTGCTGGCGACTTCAATCTGGGCTCATTGGTATACGCAGTCGTCGGCTATGATGTCGAGCAATGCACATTGCAGCGCGAAGTTATATTTTTTGATTAACTTTTTAGTATGGGCTTAATCCAAATTAATAACGTTTTTAACAAGTTAAATAAAATTCTAGATTTAGTTTTTGTTAGTGTGGATATTGATTGCCGCGTTGCATGTTGCATCACGTGCCATTGGTATTCTCATAATGTTTTCATTTATACCGTTCATCATATTGTTGGTAATAATGCTTCCAGAAATGTGCGTGGCTCCTATAGGCTACCGTGGTATACGAAGGGTCTTATGAGGTATAAGAATATGGGTAACAAGTTTTTGAAACGATTCAAGATTACCCGTGACCCTGTAGACTGGGATAGGTATGTTCAGCATAAGCGGGAGTTTGCTTTTTTAAATAAATTTTTTAATAGTCAGTATATAGCCGACGTGGAAAGGGGACTTAAAATGAATCCCAGGTCGTTCTGGCATTTCATAAATTCAAAAAGGTCGACGAGTGGCCATTTATGTCTTCTAGAAGTTTCGCCTGTTTGCACAATTAGTTCCTTTGACGATGGCAGACCAAGCATTTGTTCTAGAACAAGTTAACAAAAAACAAAAAAAGACATTATCAAAGAGGATGGAACTGTTTTGGAAAGTTACCTTTACTGCCGGTCATGCAACCAACTTTTGAAGAAATCGGCGATACAATCGTCAAATTTAAGCCGACAGAAATGTTGCATCGCCATTAAGGAGAAGAAAACTGATGTCAAAATTGTTTCGCCAGAAGACAAAGGGGCCGCCATTGACGCCTGCGTAGCATGGATTACTGAGGACTGCCAACCATTTTCCGCGATCAATGGCGTTGGATTTGCAAAGCTTGCACAATTTGTTGTCAATATTGGAGCTAAGTATGGAGAACACGTCGACATGCAAAACCTTCTACCTGATGCATCAGTGATTTCAAGGACAACGCAGAAAAGAGCAGAGGAAAAAAAAACATGTACGATACGAAATTTCCGAAATTGTGAATTTTGGTGGAGCTTCTGCAACGATAGATTTGAGGACAGACAATTATGTGCATAAAAACCTTATTGGGAGTAACTATGCATTATCAAAAGGATTTAAAGCGGTACGACATGGTTTTGGGTATGAAGTCTATGGATTTTCAGCGCTGAACTGGTGCTAACGTTTAAGCCAAAATCCCAATTTCGGGATTTCCAATATGGACAACAAAATGTTCATAACAGACAGAGGCTCCAATGTTATAAAAGCCCTGTGGACAGTTTTCTAGTGGGTTACTGCAAAAGCAAAGCAGTGCAAAGGTGCTCTATCGAAAGAGAGTCAGAGATCTCCACCTACGATCGCCCACGCATCGAAAAGATAGTTGTTTGATGCTAGGTTGGTAAAACTGCACAGCCGATCATAATCTGGTGTCTTCGTTTGCCTTCCGACTTAACTACCTCAGTTGCAGCCAACCGCGCTTCAGCCCGTCTTGCCCAGTAAATTAATAAGAGTTATATAATAAAATTAAAGTAAAGTAAAGTAAAGTCCCGAATATTTATACTCGTGTCGCCTTTGCTTCCACTTATTAACACAATATTAAACGCTAAAGTTCCCCCGAGCAGTTTTTGCTCATCTTTGAAATTCGACCCGAGAAATTCACAACATTTTTGGTGGCCCATGAGGGGAACCAGAGTTTAATTCGTAATTCACATGCTCTTACATCGTTTATACATACATATAACAACATAATTTACCGGCTGCAACTGCAAAACGGCAAACCCAACGAAAACCAACGGTGTAAAGCAGCCGTTATCTCTCGCATAGAGCAGAGACAAAGAAGTCAAGACGATAGCTTTACGTCAACTCTTCCCCGTCATCTCTGGACTTTGGCCACTCGGCATCGGACGAACACAGCGACATTCATGTCAGAGGAACTTCTTGGCTACGCTTGGACGACATCAACGAGTAGAAGGTTCTCTTGAGCGTCGCACTGAGCATAGAATAGCAGTCTGTGCGAGAATCACGTCTGGCAACCCGATTGAAAGAGTAAGTGTTTTAGTTGTGTGTGCATGTGTGTGGTCAAAGTGAGTGCAATTAGAAGGTGAGAGAGTTATATATCTATCAACAATATGCCAAAAGCGAAAGAACATCAGCTGGAAGTGGTTCATCAACGTTTATTAATACTACGGTGTCAAAGAACTCATGCTTACGTGTCTACCAAAGTGACTTTTCAATTTGATGAGTATTATACAACAGCTTTCAGCACCATATCAGAGGCCTACAAAACCGCATTTCCAAGGGTATTGCCACCACAGTAAAATACAGAACCAGTCCATAAAACCGCGTCATCTGTACAATTTCCCAAGCTGCCGGTTCAACATTTACCGGCTTTTTTTGTGGATTGGCCGGCTCCTCGCGATGCATTTGTTCAGCTCATCCATGAAAATCAGAAGCACAGAGCTGCAAGTTCTTACATATGTATGTGTGCATACTTGTGCCGAGCTGCCGAATGTGCGACGAGAAAAATGTATTTACTGAGTGCTGCATAGGCAATGACGATAGAATACCCTACAGACAATTAATTTCATGTGAAGTCATGTATGCTATACATTTAGTATTTTTACACATTTACATTCGTTCATTATATTCGTTTATAGTACATCAAACAAAATTAGCATGTAAAGGATATACAAAATATTATTTTTATTTGTATTGTGGGCAAGCGCCTACATAAAGTCATAATCTCCAATGAATTCTAAAGTAATGGGTTTCATTCGCTTCAGAAAGTGAGGAACGATTGTTGGGCTATGACACTAAAATGTGTATAGACCCATTTATATGTCATTAATATCCATAATCATGGATGATATACATACATATATATAATTTTTTCAGCGCATATAACTTTTTAATATGTAATCATATATATTAATATATTATATGATATACCATACAATTAAATATACATATGTGTATATATAGTACAAACTGTATATATACAAATATATATATTAAATGAAAATTATTTGCTTATTCTCAATTTGCACCTTGAATACTCTAATGGACAATTATTCCAATGGGAGTAATGTATGAAATATATTATATTAATGCTGCTTCAGCAAGCATACTTTTCCAATGATTGTCGTCTTCTAGCAAGCCTAGTGCAAGGCATGCATCTCTATACGTTGGATACTGATGTCCATCTACCTTGCGTATATCTTTAAATGATAATGGTTCGGTGACATTCACCAACAACAGTCGCAGATAAAAGCACTCAGTCTGCCTTGGATTGACTGTATATATACGACGCAAACTATTTGATTTGAATAAGCCGGGGCATGCATCAACTGGTGTCCCTTGCTTGCGGGACATCCATTTTTTCGATTGAGCCCATGTAAAATATCGTGGAACTTTAGAATAGAGCAGTGTTTGTGCGAATGCACCAAATGCTAAATGTATAACTGCTGGATCCCATTCATGAATTGGGAAACTGAAAATACGCCAGACAGTTTCATTGGAACTGATATACCGGCCAATTTGGTAATTCGTAATTACATCGTTTTGATTCATCGGAGGAGCATTTACATTATTATTTACAGTATTTTCAATTCTAAATACAGCCAAATCACTTACTTTATTCACATACTGGCAAATATATTTGATACTCTTCACCGAACTGCATGACTCAACATTAATATGAGCATTGAATGTTTTTCTCAGCAGAGGTGAATATGGTACCACCCAACGATTGTCAATGTCGATGTCTGCGTTACTGATAGTTTTAATGAACGATCGTCCGCCATTTTCGGTACTTCTTCGACGATATATTGGATATCCGTCAACATGTGTGACCGTATCGTTTGCGAAATCTTTATGAAAACACTTTGTACATTTTCCGTCTACCATGCAAGGTGATGAACTATTCAGATTCCCTCACGGACCAAGAATCATGTTTGTAGTAACAATATCAAATAGTAATTGATCAGTGGGCGGATTTGGAATCTCTGCAGAAATTAGACTATTGATGTCTTCAGCACGTATTTTGTTGACGAACCGAATTCAAATGTGAGCACGAGGTAATCCAAGCTTTTGCCACTCAACTGAATACATCCAACAACGTGTGGGGCCAAATACATGCAATTTTGTAATAAAGCTTATTAAAGACTTTATTTTTTGCTTAAACAGACGTGCTGTTATGTCATGACAATGTACTGCATTTTGTCCTGATAATATCAACGATGTAATTTCCTGCCATTTTGGATTACATGTAAAAGTAATGAAAAGACACGGTCGTCCATTTGCATCCACGAAAGTCATAGCATCCTGTACGTATTCTTGCATGTGACGTGGACTACCTACGTACGATGATGGTAAGATAACAGAATTACCAATATCGGCAGTGACAGCGTTATTCGCAATAGCATCTCGCAAGTAAATATATTCTTCCGCACGCAGCTTGGCTTTGTTGGCAAAGCTCACGACATCGTAAAATGATGTTGTCTCGGCTGGTTATCACTAATAAACTGAAGATCATTATTTCTTCTTCGAATCACAATTTGTCGCGTGGCTGTACGGTCGCCCACCATAATTCCAGCAACGTCGTCAACAACAGGTGCATTGAATCTACGTGTATGCTCTCCAGCTGGTGTTTTATCAGGATTGATGACAATATCGTGATTGTAACTTTGTAGTTTGTTCATGTGAGATTTGAATAATTTCAATAATTCATTGTGCTCATTTCACAAAGCGTTCAGCTTGCTGACGATACGCCTGGCAAAATGTGAATTGAGATTATGATAGTCGCAACGTGCATCCACGCGATTGGCGAGTGCACGTTCGGTGTCCTCGCCACCAATAAAGTAGATTTGAAAAAAATTATGAGATCCGTTTCGCATTGTCAGCAATGAGGCCACTTTGTGATAAACTTGGCCTTTGATTTTGAACGTGCAATATTGTCAACTATTTCTGTTGCTCCAAATGATGTAATTTGAAAAGATAAATTGAATGTGCGAATTGACTTCAGGAATATGCTAAAATCTGGATCTGTACCGATAAGTTAAACGTGCAATGGCTTAGGTGGTGTTTCAGTTTCGGTTATTTGTACTTTTCCTGAAAAGCAACACATCCCAACTGGCTAATTTTATAATTTGAGTGCATGAAAATGCGGGTATTCCTATTCCAAAGTAACAATAACTACTTTAGAGCATAATATTCAGCATCAGGCTCATACTGGAATGCTAGTTGAAGAAATAAATTTGATGTAAAGGCTCGGTGAAATTGTTGGCTAGCATGAGGAAGAAGGCGTAGATAGCGACCATTCACGTCAAGCCCGAAAAGACGACGCACCGTCGATACCCCCACCCCAAAACCCAGGTCCGAGAATCACGCTACGAGCCAGACGTATAAAAATACTCCGCTTACTCAAGACACCCCGCGTACGTGTCGGGAAAAGAAACAAGCAAGTTACCAATTCCACCGATCGCGCCGAATCGAATCCTCATCCTTGATTAGTCGTGTCGATGGCCACGCAAGCCTACCGATCTACTCAAGTACTCAAGTTGTGTTGGCAAGTTGTGTACTCATTCACATAAGTAAGTCTGACAAGCAAATCCCGTAGTGCACACAGGGTCACTGCGTAGGCTCTTATACACGTAACAATAAAGGAACAGACACAAAAAGAAACCTTATAAATCTAAGCGTTATTATTCCAATATTAACCACTCGACCTAACCCTACCTCCATTGACCAGTAGCTTTGTGAACTTTAGCGACGACGCATCGTCCTATATCCCGGCTCCGCCCCATTGACAAGTAGATTTGTGCACTTTAGCAACGATGCATCGTTCAATACCTGCCTCCGCCCCTTCGACCAGTAGATTTGTGAACTTTAGCGACGTTGCATCGTTATATCCCACCTCTGTCATTTTGACCAGTAGATTTCTGAACTTTAGTGACGACGCATCGTTCTACATCCCGTCTCCGCCGTCTCCGACCCGTAGTCTTGTGAGCTTTAGCAACGACGCATCGCTCCAGACCCTCTCTCCCCTCCTCGCACAGATGTTTAGAGAGTAATAGCGACTACGCATTACTCTGCTGGCCACCTTCGCCCTCCCCTGGGAACAACGATTAAACGAACTCTAGTGACGCATAGATCCGAAAGCTCTCGTCCAGGGGTCGACAGTCTGGCAGACCTCTCCTACGCCAACTGGTGGCTTGCCCTGGCATACCCCTTTTTACTCCGTAAAAAAACTAGCGCACACGCCACCGCTCCATGCCGAACACGTCGCCTTTTCTTTCCCCCTTTTGAAGTCCCCCTATCAACTACAAATTTATTTTAGATGACCCTGGACAAGCTGAGCTTACCCCAGCCTGAAATAGGTTCTTTACAGTCGTTTGGTTAATTTTAAAGTTTGCCCATAGTGTTTGTCTGTGTTATTTGGGGGTTAGTTTAATTTTTTCTGGCTCAATCTGCGTGACGAAAGAGATGGTGATCGGATCACTTTCGTTAAGCGAGTTTTCTATAGTCCAATTGCATCTATCAATGATCTGGGGGGATGTTATTGTCAGTGATTTGCCTATGCGGAATGTTGCGTTTTATTAAAATGCCAATCCCTTGTGTTCAGGGTAGCAGCAGATTGTTGCCTCGCACTGTGCAGAAGAGTGCGCTCCGGTCCCAACTCGCTCTCGCGCGATCAGTGGAGCTCCCGCGCGCACGGAGGCGCTTACGCGCGTTCGTGGTCGTTCTCACGATCCACACTTCGTTCACTGCAGCATCGATTTTAAGCTAAAGTTAATCGCTCTTCCACCCCCGTTTCGATCGGCCGCACTTGTGATACATTTGTTTCGTTTCATCATATAATAATTAGATACTTCAACATACCCACGGGAACAATTTAAAATACATCACACATACATATATATTAAAGAAAACCACTGCCCTTCGACTTCTTATTTCTCCGTACTCATCGTTGGAATCTCACCCTATCCGCCCTCCTACAAACATTAGTCATTCGGGCCGGATCTTCGCCATCAACAGAAGCAAAAGCCCATCCTAGCATGCATCGGTGGATCATCAAAGATTTTCCAAGATAAGCACGACGTTCCGGGTGCCCGACACCAGTGCAGTGATTTGGGCAAATTTTCCGCAACCAAACCCGACCTTATGCGACAATACATATAATTATATATACAATACAATATATATATACCCATACATATACGGCAAGGGTCATCCACTCTTGTGTTTTCGTATTCCCTTTCCGACGACGGCATATTATCGGTCATTCCGAACGTATTCCGCTCTTCCGTTCCGCAAGTGATCCGCTAATTCTTCCAGTTCCGTTTGTTTGTCCCTACGCCTCCGCCATCAGGATCTTAAAAACTAAAACGCCGGCACACATGTACACTTAACAACAAACATACATATCTACATACATATTTTACATATCTAACAGGTGCGTTTTACTGTAATCTCTGTCGCCCCGTTACCATCTCGTCTGAATTTCGTTAACGGAGCGCCAAGTAAAGCGCTACCCTGCATCCCTTGGGTTAATCGTTTTTGGGCTAACACTTGTCAAGCGACGCGCTACCTTACGTTCGAAGGGAATATTGTTTTCGGGTGTTTCCTGCAACCAAATATACATTGATACCTCGTACCTAGACTTCCAATATAACTGTTCGGTCTCGATTTTCGCATCCCGACAATCCCGCATCCGATTTTTTTCTCCTCTTGTAAGATTCGAATATGCCCACTGGTGACGAGGACAGCAAGAAACTTTTGCCGCTGCTCACTCGAGGTGTTAGAAAGCCGCGCAGTTCTTCCGCCCCAGAAACACCTACCTCGGTGACCCGAAAAGTGAAGTCCCCAGGTACGCCGAAGTCCAGCACAAATTCCGCTCCAAAGACTAGATCGGTCCTTTCCCTTCGCCGGTAACGCTAAATGTTCCAGCGCTTACGCAAAAAATCCCATTAGCTCTCGACGCACCCTTATCATGGCCGAATCTGTCGTCATCTCCACACGGGCGAGGTTTGTGGCAGCCATCGACAGGCTGACCGTTTTGGAAGCCCGATTCATCACTCCCGGTATCAGCACACCATCCCCCGCTATCTCTCAGGTCCGCCGAGACCAATTAGGGAGCATGTGGGCATAGGTGGATGCTGAATTCGAGGCCTGTTCCATAGCGATAGTTGACGAGGATCCGGAGGCAAAAAATTAGGTCCAAGCCATGTACCACGAGTGCTATGGCGGCTATGAACGGTGCTGACCTTATTGTCCAAGCTGCCAGCCCAGTAGTCCCTCCTTCTACACAACCAAGCTTCCATGGCGGCTGTCGACTGCCCCCATACGATATAGAAGTTTTCGCTGGGATCTCTTTACTGCGATCTATACCCAGAATCCAAGGGTATCCCAGAATCCACTCACCAATGATGGTTTCGAGGCGGCATGGGACGCTCTCCGTGACCGATACGAGAACAGACGGCTCCTGGGGACTAACCAGATTAACCTTCTCCTCACTTTGCTTCACATCGGTTCTGAGTCAAGTCGTGCTCTGAAGGAGCTTCAAAGTACGATCCAAAGGCCAATCGAGGTCGACCCTGCCATTTCACACGGTTCGAAAGGCGATCCGAATCCACCACCTTCCAGAAACAATCCGTTCCGTTCCCAAGGGAGTTCTGTTCCAAGTAGGGTTTACTCGTTTGAGACCACAGTGAATCCGAAGACGAGGACGTGTGATCTCTGCTCACTTCCTTCAAATGACTTCTGATGCTCGTTCCAGCTGCATTAAGCAAAAACAGATTTGCTTCAACTGCTTCGAAAGAGGCCATCAGAGCCGAGAATGCCAAAGTGCCCACAACTGACTGCATCACTTGTAGAGAACGTCATCACACGCTGCTACACCGTGGAAATCCATCCAGAGAGTCCACTTCCACTTCCATGCCCGTTCTAAATCCAAGTTCTTCCGAATCCCAGTTCATTGTTCAGACTTATTTCGCTTCAGGCACAAGTGCCGTTCTTCAGGGCACGGCCATGATTAATGTTTGCCACCATCCGTTTGCCATGTTCTCCTACCATCCGTACTGTTGAGCGGCTTACAGACTAACATATGTGGATCTCTCCTCGGGCAAGAAACAGTTTTCGGTTGGGTACTTACTATCCCAGTGTCCAATACGGCGAGCCATAACATTGCTTCCTTTTCGAGCCAAGTTTCCAGAGTAACTATCAACATGGTAAGAGACTCGGATTTCTGCTACAAAAGAAATTTCCTTCCAGCCCACTCCGGACAATTTCTCGAACGATGTCCTACGCTTGACCGAGAACATTTCCAAAATACCTTTACTCCTTCTGTAAACCAACGTAGCCTCATCAGTAGTAGTAGTGAAGCAGTTTCCAATGTCCTACGTGTGCCCGTAACCCATTCCAAGCTCCTTTCTAAAGCTTTTTCAACTGCATCATTTCATCCTAGCTCTCTACATCCAGAACTGGTTATTCGTTCCTGCGCCGACCGTATCATGGAGAGCCAATGGGCTCGAGGTCTCAACTCCTACCAGTGCCGAGTCTGCCCAGGAGTGCATCCGCAACGGACCTGTCGCCGCTTTCTCCGTCTGAGCCCCGTGAAGAGATACTGTGCGATTTGTCTGGCTCGTCAACACTCCGGAAGGGACTATCGCAGTGGCGGTCTGTGCAAGGTGTGTGGCAAGAACCACTACACGCTACTTCATATACTTGCGTCTCGTCGTCCAGCCCAGTCAGTCTCGGCAGCATCGACGCCATCTCCTGTGACTCATGTTGAACGCCGCCTTCAGTGCCCCGCCAGCTTGTCGGCGGAGCTGCGGTACCATCGCTTTCGATTTCAGCGTCCCGAGAGGAGCGCTACCCTCGTCTCCCCGTGATCCACCCCAAGGGACTCCGGCGCCATCCGCAGACTCCCGTCTACAACCTCGGAGCCTCAATCTCCTGCCGACGGCGCTGGTGGTCTTGGATACGGGTTCCGAAAACTTCGAGACACCGCGGTCATAGGCCTCAGCCCCAATTATACTTTGTAATCCTGCAAGGGGGGTAGGATGTTCAGGGTAGCAGCAGATTGTTGCCGCGCACTGTGTGACTGCGCTCACAATCCCAACTCGATCTCGCGCGCTCGTGGTCGCTCTCACGATCCACACGTCGCTCGATCGGCGACTAGCTTGTAAGCATAGCTTTTACATAGTTGTGAGTTATTCGCGCTTCCACCCCCGTTTCGATCGGCCGCACTTGTGCTACGTTACTTTCGTTTCATCATATGATAATTATATACTTATACATACCCACGGGAACAATTTGAAATACATCACACATACATATATATTGAAAAAAACTACTTCCTACCGACTACTTATTTTCCGCCACATCGTTGGAATCGCACCCGATCCGCCCTCCTACAAACAGAACAGTAATTTTTAGCGAAAACGGGAAGTAGTGTTATTGTTAACGAGTAATAGTAAGGTGCAGTCACGCGGTGTTAATAGATTGAACAGATTGAATAGATTTACGTACCGCGAAACAAGAGTATTTAGTGAAAGGTTTTTCGGGATTTTTGCAAAGGGTACATTGTACTTTGGGGTTTGAATTGTCACATCAGGAAGTTCTGGGAAGTCCATGCTAAGTTTTTGGTACTGTCATTTTATAAGTGGTACTCGAAGAGTCTAGGGGTATATTCGATTTGTGCTAAAAGTGGATGTGTGTAACACCCAGAAGTAAACGCTTTCGACCCCATAATATATTTATATTCTTGATCAGCATCAATAGCCGAGTCGATAAAGCCATGTCTGTCTGTCCGTCCGTCTATCCGTCTCCATAAGCGCCTAGATCTTAGAGACTATAAGAGATATAGCAACTAAATTTTGCATCCAGACTCCTGTGATATCACACTTTTACAAGTGCATTTCAAAGTTTCGCCCCGGCCTCTTCCGTCCACACAAAAGACGAAAATGTGTGGTATGCACAATTTTGAAAATACGAGAAAACTAGGAACGCTGAATCATAGAAAAAGTCCATATCTATCAGAGTGTGGAATCTAAACCAGGTCATATCATTATTATAGCCAAAAGGAACAAATGAAATTTCTGTGGACTTCCAAGCGCTTACTCATTTCCTCTCTCTCTCTAGAACACAGCCGTGTATGTATATGTAAGGCAGTAGATGTACACATGTAGAGAAATATGTAAAAAACTTATGTAAACAAATATGTTACCCTCTCGCGAGCTACCATCTTGTCGTGATGAGGGGGTTTAGTAAGCGTAAGGAACCCAAGAGCTATACCGGCGGTAGCGCATGCTACCGGAAGGGCCACCCAAGCCGGACAGGTCAAGGGGGTGCGCCGAAGCTAAAAGTAGCTTGTCCCCAGACGGTAGGGCTAAATCGCATCTAATTATGCAGGAATGTCCTCTAACAAATCTTCAGTGACGGTGAAGGGAGTCGGAGACCCAGTACCGGCTCACAGTGGGACATCAGACGCAAAGAGGTGGCACAAGTAAAAATATGTATGAGCGCTTTGGATAAAATGAATACACGCATCTAACAGAATTTCCCAGAGCTTACAAAACTCAAATTTTCAAGCTAATCTCACTTTTATTTTAGGAGATATGAGCATTCAAAGTTGAAAATTATTTCAGTGTGCGCAAATGTATTCAACATTTTTTCACTTGCTGCATCTTTGAGGATAAATTAAAAGTAAACTACTTTACGTATGATTCTGTTTTAAGGGTTTCCATTTAGGTATATTTATTGTTATTAGTAATCAATAAAAACCTATTCTGTTGCATGGACAGTAATCAAGAAAAACGTATTTTCAAAACCATCTAATTTTTGAGCTGTTTTTCAATTTTAACTTGACTTTACAAAAAAAGTTCATCAAATTTTCCCGAGCTATTTTTTGGGTATGTTTATTGAATATTTCTTTACCGAACTTTCCAATCCCATTTCGGGAGATTGAGGCGATTGGCTTCTAGATCGATTTAAGTGACGCTACCTTGCTCAAAATCAGACAAAAAAGGCTGTCGCAGGTGCTAAATCCCATACAAAATCATATATTTTATATATAAGACATGGGAGATACCAAAATAAATAGGCAAATAAATAGTCTTTAGTAAATTTAAGCTTAGAAGATACTATTTCAAACGTAGATACAAATTCAAAAAAAAAAATTACAAGCTTTTTATTCAAAAAATAATTTTTTTTTTTTTTAATTTAAAAAAAAATACATTTGATTAAAAATGAAAGATAAAATTATTTTTTTTTGTAAAATTTAAAATTAAACGTTCTTTATTGATAAAACAAATTTAAACCATGTTATTTTATATAGGCAAATATGCACCGAAAAAAGTTCAACTTTGACAATGTGTTGTTAAGCTTTCTGACATTGGAGCAAAATGTTTTTTCGCATGCTAAATTTTAAAAGAATAATCTTTCAAAAGCAGTTTATTTCATGAAGATATTTTTATTTGTTCAGAAGGTTTTAGTTTAGCAAGCTGAAATGGCCGAATGTCCCACTGTGCGGCTGTGATTGGGGTGCGCACGCAGTTTCCGGCGTTGATATACAGTGACGGCAAGAAGGAACCCGTGGTAGCAATGGACAGCTGGGCTGCTAACTCGCGTAATGCCACAAGCAAAGGCCAGATCCGCAGGCAGAAGGAGGCGTTGTAGGAACTGGAACCGGAAACTACAGGCGGAAGCTTCGTCTTCACAGGTCCCTCAGTGGTCCCTCAATGCTCAGAACCAGACCCTGGAGACAGCTGACTAGACTATCACAAGGTTGATAGTGCGTGAAAAAGGGAACGGCAAGGAACTCTGGATCAGCATTGGCCAGAACAGCCTTGCCAAGCTCTTTGCAGCAAACTGCTGCATATCGTTTGGTATGGGAAGCCTGGTGGTGGTAGTGCCGCGAAGTCCTAGGTACCATCGGCGGACCTGCTGCGGCTTATAGACGAGAAGACGGTACACGTGGCCCTCATTCGAAAGACCTGGATCGTAGGTGAAAGGTTTGGGGGTTTGAGTGGTCGCGGTTACTGTCTTCTCACACCACAATCTGCAGGTAAGCCAAGAACCTGTATAGTGGTAAGGAACGACCTAAATGTTTTATTTTCTTTCAGGTACAGCAGTCTGGACCTAACGGTTGCACTATGCGAGAGGAAGGACGGGAAAAGCATATACCTGTCCTCTGCTTATCTGCCATACGATGCAGAAGATCCACCCTCGGAGGATGTCAGGGCTCTCGTCCGACCAGCGCGGAAAGAGGGTAACCACATCGTCCTATGTTGTGATGCCAACGCCCATCACTCCCTTTGGAGAAGTACGGGTACGAACTCCACAGGAGAAGAGTCGCTTTTCGAATACATCCTGTCCAAAAATCTTGCTTTGTGTAACCGGGGAAACCACCCCACTTTCCGCAACAGGAACCATGCAAATGTTTTAGATTTTACCCTGGCCACGAACAGCGACTCCCTTACCATTGAGAATTGGTACGTGTCCAATGAGTGTTCCTTCTCGGACCACTACAGGATACTAAACAATATCAAATGGGAAGGAGAGAATGTCGTTGCCTACCGAAATCCTAAACGGACAGACTGGTCTCGCTTCTCAAAAACCGTGAGAAGGATGCTGCCCGACCCCCCGGAAGGAGATATCCTCCACACGGGACTACTTGAGGAAGCGGCACAGAACGTAACCAAGGCCATAAAGAAGGCGTTTCTTAAATCCTGCCCGATCAGCCGACCATCAAAGTCCAACTGCAACTCGAGGTGGACCCAAAAGTTGAGCGAACGACCGCATTCTCTGGCCGCATTACGACCATAAGCGTACCAAGACGTACCTGAGTTTCAGGAAAAGCCTGGTGCGCACACTGACGGGTTTCATAACGGGGCACTGTGTCACTGTATAGCCATGAGATGTTGTTTTTGGGCTATCGCTCAGTGAGGAAAATGGGTTTTCACTAGAATTTGGTGGCCCACGAGCCATGGTCGGTGAACAACTTTCAAGACGGCGCTGTCTAGTAGAAAGAAAAAACCGTGCACGAAAAATAAATCTAAATTAACTCGATCTGTGCGTGCTTCAGAAAAACGACGTCCGTGTCCGTTCAATCCTAGCCTACGACTTGATGATACAATTAAACATATCGATAGTGTGAGGGAGTGACCCTCACAACGCCACCTGACGCGCACACACAGCCCCCCCCCGGCGGAGGAAACACCGCAGGTGAATCGGACAGTGGCGAGACGGAGCAGGGCGGAGCCCCAAATTTTGTTTTGTTATTTTGTTAATAGACCGAGCAGCCCTCGTAAGTGGCAAGGACAAAATGGGCTGGAGCCCACTTTTTACCCAAAGTTCATTATTATTTACGTAGTTAAGTTTCATTTACCTTTAGTTATTATCTAGCTTATAATGATTATTAGAATTTAAGGGCTAGTAGAAATATAGGTTAGACAGTAGGGAAAGTAAGCAGAAGGTTTTACTAGGGGGAAAATACAATCAGGTCCCATCGGAACAGGCCCCACGTATCAGGTCCCACTATCGGCACAATGACCATCGCTAAACAAGCCCCCTCCCCCAGAGAGTGAAGCTGCATCAGGAGCGCGGCATACAAAGAGAGCGCAGTGAAATTACGCAGAAGTAAAAACCAACGCGAGCGGCGGCCCCGGCATACGCAGCGAGAGAGAGAGCGAGGAAAACCTTAACGGTAAATTTCCAGCACCAAGCGAGAGAGGCCGGTCGAGAGAGCGCTCAAACTACGCAGCGAGAAGATCAACGAACGCAGCATACAAAGAGAGCGCAGCGTAACTACGCAGCAGCCAAACCAACGCGAGCGGCGGCCCCGGCATACTTTGTGAGAGAGGGAGCGAAGCTCGATCGACGCCGCGCCGAAAACACACCCCGAGCTGAGAGCGGCGACGGCGGCAGAGGCCGAAACAAACGAGAGGTAACGAGACGCGATCGTCGCTCTCTATCCAGCGCCCACGCAAAGCCCTAAGCCTTGGCGACAAAATGCCACGCGACAAAAGGGAGCAGAGAACGGCTCTGACGCGTGCCGGCCGGCAAGAACTCGAGAGTCGAAAATTAGAAGTGAAAGTGAAAAGTCTTGTGACCGGAGTATAACTAGTGCCTAAGGCTTGCACGGCATCCGCGAACTGCGTTTCCTCCCTCCTGTAATATACCCCCCTTCCCTTTCAGTTTGGTAGGGATCACTTGGGTAGCCGCGTGTCCGTCCGTGATTTAGTGTCTTGGGCTGTGGGCGGTGGTGACGTTTGGCCCGCGTTTTGTGTTGCGCAGGCACCATCGAGGCCTCGATGCATGAATTGCCCTGATCTGTCCCTGGGGCCCACCTACACAAATTTGCTGTATGCGTGGACTGGGCCCTGGGAGACTGAAAGATGTACCCCAGCCGAAATCACTTCCTTACAGATGGCGCCCGAGCAGGGACCTCAGGGACGTGATCGGGAGTGAAAAGTGTCCGCAATCCGGGTCTCAGACGGAAGCCCACCCCACCTCTCCGCGCAGGGACCCACCTCCGCCGCCCTGTTGAAAATCCAGCGGCCGCGGGTACAGCTGGCCAAAAAGTGCCGGGAGAGCCGGGCACGTGGCCCCGCAATCCGACCGGGAAGTTGTTTTCCGCAACGACAGACGCGCCGGTGAAAATCGGCAACGGTGCTACCACGTGCGCGTAGGCGGTGACTGTACCGCCATCACGACCACCGGCGCCCGGAGAGCAGCAACGACGCGACTACAGGCACGTGAGTGACCCGCCAGCGACCACAGCCGCGCCGGTGAAAATTGACAACAGCGCTACCGCATGCACGCGGGGGGCGATAGGGCGGCCATCGCGACTACAGATGCCTGAAAAGCAGAGCGACAGAAGAGCGCGGCGATGTGTCAGCAATAGAGCCAACGGCAGAGCCGGCAGCTGAACCCTCTGCTCCGAAGCGAGGCTCATAAGGCCATATAAGGAGGAGCCCAGGCCGCGGACGGACTGAAGTTCGAACCTCCAACCGGGACACTTCGACACACAAGTTCGGGCTTTCAACCGGAGCACATCGAGAGAACCAGTGAAACCCAAGTATCCATATCCCAGCTGGTTACACATCCTTACTCAGGATCCCTGACCACCACGCTAGCCCACACATCCTTCCATGCGATAGGCACTGCACTCATATCCTTAACAAGGATCCCTGATCACAGTACTATACGACGCATCCTTCCACGCCGTAGTAACCACACTCATATCCTTACCCAGGATCCCTGATCACGGTGCTATCCGACGTATCCTCCCATTCGAAACTTGCTGTACCCACATCCTTATCCAGGATCCCTGACCGCAGTAAGAATCGAAGTATCCTCCCACCTTGTACCGAAACAAGTGCCCTTCCACCGAGTCGATAGTAAGCCGCGCTGTGTACCGTATACCGCCGGCAAAGCGCCGCCGAACCCCACTACCGCGCCGAGTGTCCTTTTGAGGAATCGCCGTCCCGCCTGGCCGCGTACCTCAGTATCATCGATTCGCCGTGTGACTGGCATACGCCTGCCAAGCGTCACTGACAACCAGCGTAGTGCCGCGCCCTCCCGACTGAAGGAGCACCGACTCACGTTATCTCAGGTAGCCCACCCTCACACCGGACGCCCCGGTTGGCTTTCGTATCGCCGGAAGGACGAACTCCTTGTTCTGGTCCAGGAATTCGGCCTGGACGAGACCGGAGGCGTGGACAAACTCCGTGCTCGGGTCGCCGCCTTCATAAACCGTGGCAACCATCCGGAAGCGGTACAAGCCCGGATCAAGGAATTGGACGCACATTTCGGGAGCATCCCTAGTCCGAAAAAGCCATCAGTGTCGCCAGTACCGGGACTCCAGATGAAAGAAGAGAAAGGTGCCGAAGGGAAACCAACTCACTTGGAAGTCCCCGAGCCAGCCAGAGTGACCCGAACGACCGATGCAAAATCCCCCGTGCGCCTAGGGAACACCGGATCGGTAACTCAAGCCATCGAGAACGCGAGCTTGCAAAGCTCAGCAGTGCTTGAACTTCCTACGACGAGTCAAGGATCCGGTACGTCCATCCCAGAACATCACGCAGCAGCGACCGATCCCCAGCTTAGCCAAGGAGGAGACGTATCGTACGCCCACCAGTAGCCCTTGCAGGTGACGATACCCGTACCGTACAACAGGCCTCGAAGACCCAGCCCCAATGCTGTCGGACTCCGCCGACCCGCAGGCGAACCACTAGTCATCCGAAGTGACGACCAACATCAACCTGCCCAGAGTCAACGTATCTCAATTCCAGCCGGCGGCGAGATTTCATACTCTTTGTTGGCGGATAAGCTTCGAAAGTGGGGGCTCACTTTCGACGGCCACACGGACCCGTTGGCGTTCATCGAGCGGCTCGAGGAACGGGTCGAGTCGTATGGAGGGAGCCCCGAACAGCTGCCACGCGCAATATCTGGCCTCCTCACAGGAAAGGCAGAGGGATTCAGGACCTTCCACATGCAGGCGCAAAGCTGGACGAATTTCCGCAAAAAATTCCTGAACTTTTTCCTACCTCCGCGATACTTCCAGCGGTTGGAAGATACGATCCGCAGCCGCGACCAGAGGCCCAAAGAATCGTTCAGGGATTACATGATCGATTTACGCCTGATGATGCAGCGTGCGCAATACTCTAAGGAACAAGAGTTGGACAGGATTTACGAAAAACTTTGCCCCGACTACCAGATGTACACCCGACGACAAGATTTTCATTCACTCGCGGAGCTAATCCAGCTCGTATCGGTATACGAGACCGCCAGGGATTGGGACTCTCCCCGCAACAATGGGCACCCTCCGACTAATCGACCACGAACGGCTTAACGTGCCGCCACAACAGAGGCATCGGGGAGATCTGATGTCGCGAACCGCGTAATCAGCCAGGAAGAGGTGCCGCCGATTAACGCAACGCGGGCCTGCAGGAATTGTGGTGAGGAAGGGCACTTCAGCAGCGCATGTTCCAACCGACGAAAACTGTTTTGCTGGGAAAGTGGCCGCCGAGGCGTCCGAACTATCGATTGCTGCCGCAAGGTTAGCGTGGACCCCCTTTTGTACGAGTACGACGGCTCTATTCCTGCTTACCGATGTTGGATGGAACGGGTTGTAATTTGCGGACTTTCGTCCGGCCACTGAGTTGCCTGACGCAATCCATGGTTCCTGAACTATAAGGAGCTCCGCTGACGTTATTTTGCTCTTATAGAGATTGAGCTGCAGCACACTCAGCGTCATAGGTGGCTGGTTCAATCTCGCTCGACGGGTTGACAACCAACGTCAGGTCACCGTCCTCTTGTTCTCCTGCTGAGTCTGAGTTGATTGCAAGCCCTTGGGCGGCGTCCACGATGGTTTCCTGATCTAGGTCCTTTTCCACCTCGCCTGCCTGCAGGGTATGCACGACTATGTCGTTGTGGTGGCGCTTCTTTAGGCGCAGGTAAACGCTACCCATGCCCCACGCAATCTTTCCAAATCTTGAGTAATGGAGGTCCTCCGCCTCCTTATTGATTTGTAGAATTACACACTGGCCCCCTCGTTTGGTAGTGGGCTCCCCGTGTGTAAAACCTTCCAGTCCCCTGATGGGATATCTGGGTTCTGGTGCTGCAGGAGCCTCAGCGCGCGGTGTTTTTGGATCGTGAGGAGGAAGAGTACCTTCGCTTTTGGTATGGACGGGATTAGCTCCCTGTCTACCACCTCCAGATTGGCCACCCTCCCACATCGGGTGCTGCGCTCTTGGGCCCGCGTTGCTGCTTGCTCGTCGGAGACTCTGTGACGGCACTCTCGACCGAGCTTTGCCTCTTGTTGGCCAGCATCCCCTCCACCTGGTTCGTCGACGCCCTCATTTGGGGCAATTGCGCGAAGTGCATTCTTCCCTCCTCTACCCGCTGCTTGGCCCAGACCAGTTTGGCTTTCTCCTCTTGGGAGATGTCAGTTTTGGCATTTGGGCTGACATCCCAGCCCGAGTTTGTTCCTTTTCCGCCTCTTTATTTGGCCCAAAGGCCTATAGTTGCTAAAATCTTTCGGCGGAACCACCCTTAGCGTTTTAAGCCTATCCGCCAGGCACCAGGAATACAAAAACTTCATTGCATCTTTTCTGAAGCTTACCGGTAAGGAGAATTTGTCAAGCATTGAGAAATTCAATCACTTAACCATTGAGTTTGACGAAAGGAAGGATCGCCGCGCTGGTAACGGTCAACGGAAGCACTAGGTCAGCGACTCTTGACACCGGCGCAACCCGATCCTTCATCAGCCAACGGGTGGCCGAGGAGCTAGGGACGGACGAGAACAGACGGGCAGTGAGAACCCGTATCAGCCTCGCGGTTGGGTCGAGGAAGGAGATTACCCAGGCAGTGAATGCAGCGGTACGCCTTGACCGAAAAGAAACCCAGGTATATCTCCTTGTGCTGCCGACCATCCTAGACGACATCATCTTGGGCTTGGATTTCTTGTGCGGCATCCAAGCCAGGATCCATTGCGGGCGAGCGTATTTGCAGCTAAAGCTGCTCCCAGACCCACAGGCTAACCGGCCTGTCGACACTGCTCCATCATGCCCGCGGGCAGTAACTTTCGCCGACCCTCCCGTCACCGCCGTTCTCCCTCTAACTGACACAATGATTTCACCCACAACCCCCGCCGACGCACTGATACTCAGGTTCCACCGAAGTCTACCGAAGAAACAGGACAGGACAACACTGCCGCCACCGCCAGGAGGACTCAGTTCAGCCTGGACACCAGGAACGACGCTACTTAGAGATTCCCCCGCGGCCAGCCCTAACGCTCAGGATCTAACCACAACGCATCGTCGACGACGAGAAACTCTGTCAGGGATAGCCGCGACTCTGCTGGATTTATCCAGGGCCAGCTTATTCAACCAAGAATCACCCTCAACGGTACGCCAGCAACGAGTGGCTTCGGCAGCGACAGCTGTGTCTCCGCTGGATCAATCCAGGGCCAGCTCGTCTCACTGGAAGCCATCTTCTGCACCACGCACAGTAGCTTCGGCAGCGACAGCTTTGTCTCCGCTGGATCAGTCCAGGGCCAGCTCGTCTCACTGGAAGCCATCTTCTGCATCACGCACGGCAGCTTCGGCAGCGACAGTTGTGTCTCCGCTGGATCAATCCAGGGCCAGCTCGTCTCACTGAAAGCCATCTTCTGCACCACGCACGGCAGCTTCGGCAGCGACAGTTGTGTCTCCGCTGGATCAGTCCAGGGCCAGCTCGTCTCACTGGGAGCCATATGTAAAGTAGTTCTTAAGGCTGGGGTGATGACTCAGGGTTGTTCAGGGTCCTTTACAAGAAATTTGTAAACAGAGGGACCTGCGAGGGATGAAGGCGCGTCTCGTGACGTTTAAAGGGGTCAAGAGAGGGGATGAATATATAAGACGTGGTTTTCACGTGGGCCAGTAGGAGTTGTGTGATACGGCCACGCTCGTATAGCGCCCCGGACCTGGGATGTCGTCTACCTTGAGTGGATAACTAATTCGAGACCCCTAATTGGGTATCTCGGTAAAGACCATAGAGCCCACCCTGACTATGAGTATGTGCGCGTACAATCGCGTCCCGGTAAAAACCACAGAGCACGACTGTACTAACACGCCCCCCGGAATCTCAAGGTTTCACTGATTGCCTGCTCTGACTAGATTGGTGGGAATCGGGACTCCTAGCTGTGTGTCTCGGTAAAAACCACAGAGCACACCCTGACTATGGGTCTGTGCGCGTACGATCGCGTCCCGGTAAAAACCACAGAGCACGACTGTACTAACACGCCTCCCGGAATCTCAAGGTTTCACTGATTGCTTGCTCTGACTAGATTGGTGGGGATCGGGACTCCTAACTGTGTGTCCCGGTAAAAACCACAGAGCACACCCTGACTATGGGTCTGTGCGCGTACAATCGCGTCCCGGTAAAAACCACAGAGCACGACTGTACTAACACGCCTCCCGGAATCTCAAGGTTCCACCGATTGCTTGCTCTGACTAGATTGGTGGGGATCGGGACTCCTAACTGTGTGTCCCGGTAAAAACCACAGAGCACACCCTGACTATGGGTCTGTGCGCGTACAATCGCGTCCCGGTAAAAAAACCACAGAGCACGACTGCACTAACACGCCTCCCAGAATCTCAAGGTTCCCCTGATTGCTTGCTCTGACTAGATTGGTGGGGATCGGGACTCCTAACTGTGTGTCCCGGTAAAAACCACAGAGCACACCCTGACTATGGGTCTGTGCGCGTACAATCGCGTCCCGGTAAAAAAACCACAGAGCACGACTGCACTAACACGCCTCCCAGAATCTCAAGGTTCCCCTGATTGCTTGCTCTGACTAGATTGGGGTCCCAGTGTGGGAGTAACGGGCGGGGGTTGTAGTATGGTCGGGAAACGTTTCGGCACGCCGAAATAAGTAGATAGGTGAGCCACCCAAGAAAAGAATAGACGTCGGCGAAATTCTTATTAGATTCTTCTTCTTTATTCTTATTAGCAAAGACTGGGTGAACCTTGGCTCTCAGGCTGCACCAGATCTCTCTAATGATGGCTTACCAGCACCCTGTTGCTCTGTCCCACGTGTTTGATCTGGACCGTTAACTTCTCACTTTTTCACGTCCTCACTCTGATTCACTATACGCACTCTGTTTAAAACTCCTTATACTTTTCCTTGCGACTGCTCGGATTGCTCGCTCTCTGCCAAGTGTCCGCGGGATCGACCGCCCAGGTTTCTCGTTCTCTGCTAAGTGACCGATCTCTCTACTCGCGTGGACCGGCTTGCCTATTTCGAAGTCTCGTTTCGTCGAGCTTTCGGCCGTGTTCCGTTACTTCGAATCCCTCACGTTGGTTCGATCTCCCAACGGCGATCGTCGCGAGCCTCTCTTACGGGACTTCTTCGCCTCGTCCCTTTTGTGTTACTCTTCGTTAGCGCGCGGCACAGTGGGCTATGACTTGTTCTGATGCCAGTAAAATTAGTGACTTCCAGAGTGGTTCTTAGCTGCCTTTGGCAAAATTAAAATTATATTTGTTGCTTCGTGCAAATGAGGGGGGTTAACTACGCTCCGTGCGTACTTCAAAGGGGGGGGAATTAATAGTAATATGGTATCTTATGGCTAATTATAATCTAATATGTGGGGCGCTAGGTTAGCGCCTCACACACTCCCCTCACTTCGGGGGGCGTAAGCGGACGGTGACTTTCTCCGCTTTCCCCTCTGGCGTGTCGATCGTTACCGCGTACCGTTGGTATCGGTATGTCCTTCCATCGTTGATCTGCCTGCTTAAAGTTAGACCTGTTAAGATTACCCTGATTACTCTGATTTGAAACCCTACCTACTGATGCAGCCTGTGTTAGAGATTAGTTCATGAAATACAAGGGGGGGATACATGTTTGACTAAAGCTATGTCTTATGCTATGTTATATTTACGGACTCTTTCTCGACTCGCCTGCGTGGGAGCCTTCTCCGGGTCGTCTGGCCGGTGTCGTGGTGTCGTCTCTGGTCGCGTTATCTGGTGTAGTCGCCGGCGTAGAGTCATCTCTGGTGGACTCCGCTGGCATCGTGATGTTATCTTCGGTCACCTCGTCCGGTCCTCTGGACGGCGCGGAGCCGTGGATAGTCGTGTCGCTGCTGACTGGATCGTTCGCTTCGGCCTCGTGGAATTCTTTTAGTTCCGCTATGTTGGCGGTACCCTGTTTCAGCTCGCCTCTCGTTATTAGTTGCACCCCTATTGTGTGTTCCGTTCCTTTCTCTTTAGTGCTGACTTTGATCGGCGTTGGTGTGCTGGGCGTTGGCCGATGCTGCGACAAAGATTTCATTGAGGCGGTCTGCCTGTCCAGTAGTACCTTTGGGTTATACGAACTATGGTATCCATTATACCCAAGTGTCTGGCCGTGGGTGCGTCGTGGCATTCTCTGAGTACTCGTTTCCTGTGTTCAACGGGGACGCAAAGATTGCAGGGGATGAGGTCATCGTCGTCTGGTCGTCGTCCTAAGTGGCGGTTCAGTTGCCCGATCTCCATGGTGTGGTCAGAATGTTCCTCGGGCGATGTTTTGACATCTCGTGCATTCACTGTCCCCCACTTGCAGGGTTCCGTCTCTTCCTCCGTCCCTTGTAAGGCTGGCAGTGGTTTCCTTGTATTCGACTGCGGGTTTTCCGGGTTGTCTGGTCGTGTTTCTGCGCTGCTTGGTGACTCTCTTGCGTGATCCTGTAGCTCCCTCGGGCTGTTCCGTGGTTTTTCTGTGTAGTTCTGTAACGTCTTTGCGTACTCCTGTAGTCCCTCTGAGTTATCCTGTATTAACACTAAGTCACACCGTGGCTCCTCTGTTCTACTCTGTAATTCCTCTGCGTGTTCCTGTGATGCCTCTTTGTTTCCCTGTAGCTTCTCCGCGTCGCCTTGCGTCTCGTTTGCGTTCCTCTGTGATTCCTCTGCATGCTCCTGAAGTTTCTCTGCGTTATCCTGTAGCTCCTCCGCGTCGCCTTGCGTTCCCTCTGCGTCTCTTTGTGATTCCTCCGCCTGCTCCTGTTGTTTCTCCGCGTTACCCTGTAGATCCTCTGCGTCGCCCTGCGTGCTCCCTATTTTCCCTTGTAGTTTCTCTGCCTCTTCCTGCCGTCTCCCAGTGTCGCCCTGTAGATCCTTTGCGTCGTCCTGCGTGCTCCCTGCTTTCCCTCGTGGTTTCTCTGCCTGTTCCTGCCGTCTCTCAGTGTCGCCCTGTAGATCCTTTGCGTCGTCCTGCGTGATCCACGTTTTCCCTTGTGGTTCCGCTACCTGCTCCTGCCGTTCCTCTGCTTTCGTCTGTGATTCCTGTGCGATGGCCTGTGGTTCCTGTGCATCTGGTTGTTTCTGGTCGTTCTGTGATTCATGTGCGATTGCCTGTGATTCCTGTGCATCTGGTCGTTGTTCCTGGTCGTTCTGTAGTTCCTGTGCGATTGCCTCTGGTTCCTGTGCATCTGGTCGTTGTTCCTGGTCGTTCTGTAGTTCCTGTGCGATTGCCTCTGGTTTATCTCGGTGTCTTGCCGTGTCCTGTTGTCCTTCCTGTCGATCGATCCTCGGTCCGACGTCTCGGCTAAGGCATATACGGGCACCTCCGAACTGCAGTGTCGTCTCGGTGGCACACAAAAAGTCGGTGCCTAATATCACACTTTCAAGCATGGCCGGCATCACCAGCAAGTACATCTCCACTCGTCGGTCTCCTAGACGGATGCTCGCCCACAGCGCTTGTCGGATGTCCGCGGTAGTGCCGTCTGCCAACCTGATCCTGAGGCAGACTTCTTGCAGCCGCCGCCCTACGTTCCACGGCTCGACACAGTCTGCGCTCACAAAACTCTTGGTGGCGCCACTGTCCACGGTCGCGGCCACCTCATAGCCGCAGACCGTCACTGCGGCTACGATCCTGCCTTCCTCCATTCTCAGCGGTCTCAATTCTGGGAGCCTTGATCTGGCGTCCCCGTCTGCCCCAGTGCCGGACGAAGACGCTGTTCGTTTCCCACATTTGAGCGTCGGCAACAATCTATTGTCCGGATGCCTTCTTTTCCGCAATCCCAACATACTAAGCGACGCTTGTTTCTACACTCCCGAGCGAAATGTCCTGATTCCCCGCAGTTGAAACAAGGTTTCGTCGAGTTGTTGGTCTCACGAATCGTCGTCGGGGGACTGTCTCCTTGGCGCACAACTTGTACCGCCGGGCTATCACTGCGGCCCTCTGCAAGGTAAGCCTGCGGCGGGTTTCGGAATGGGTTCCGCGTAGCAGCCGTCCTCGGCGTTGTAGGGGGTTCTGGGTCTCGTCTTGCGCGGGGTCTGAAGGCAGACTCACTCTCCGTGGATGTAAGGGACTGGTTCAACGTCAGTATCCTGAGTTTGTACCTCTGTTGTATGTTCTCGAACTCGACCGCGAGTTGCACTAGTTGTCCGAGGGTCCTGAAATCGGTACGTTTGATATACGCATGATACTCCGGCAATGCATTTTCGTAGATTCTTTCTACTTCCTGGGAGCTAGTATAGTTCGCGTGGCGCATCATCGTGCGGAGTTCGATCACGAAATCCTTGAAGCCCTCCCCTTCCCTCTGGCTACGAGAACGAATGTCGTCCTCCAGTCGCTTGAAATAACGCGGGGGGAGGAAAAATTCCAGGAATTCACGACGGAACTCCTGCCACGATGCGCCTTGTAACCCACTCGAGCGGAACCACCGTCCTGCCTTGTCTGTCAGCGTCTCAATCATTGCTCGTGTAAGGTGGTCTAGCGGCACTGCATATGAAAGCGCTCGCTCCTCTATTTCCTCCACAAAACTCAGCGGGTCCGTGAGGCCGTCAAATCGGACGCCCCACTTCCTCACTTGTTCTGCCGTGGAGATATATGACCTGATGCGGCCCATTGGGGCCACGACGGGCGGGCCCAACTGCGGGTCGACCGGCGAAAGTGCTCGTACGGGGGTCTCGGGACGTGGTGATCGGGACTTGTGATCAGATTCTGCACGGTGTGAGCCTGGAGAGGGGAGTCGCCGGGTGCGGGATGACGGCCTAGACTCCCTCACTCGGGCAGTTTCCCCCTTAGAGGCATAATCTAGGGTGGGGACTTGAAGTAGGACCTTCTCGACCTCCGGCTCGTCGTCGGCTAGTCTATCGGGTAACTCGTCGGTGAATTCGCGCTCTAATTCGGCCAATCGCTTCCAAGTCGACATGGTCAGCTCGCCTGTCTGTATCACTTGAGCGAAACTCTTGCGCATTGCCCCGGATCGATCGGCACGTTCGTAGCCGAATTCTTCGGCGAAAGCTGTGAGCTCTCGTCTCCTTAAAAAGTATACCCACTTTACGCCCACGCCTGGATTCGGCTCCTTGCGTGGCGTCTGCTCCTCTGGGTCTACGTCTGACATCTCTGTTTCCTAGCGGCTCGTGCCAAACTTTTATTTGTCTATATATTTATATCCTCCCTGTGCTATCGTCGATAGGACGCTTCGCAGGGCTTTAATCTGCTGGGTGGAACACTGCCTTCCCTGGGTAGCAAATATTTCTCTAGGTCCCTGCTCGGGCGCCACTTGTAAAGTAGTTCTTAAGGCTGGGGTGATGACTCAGGGTTGTTCAGGGTCCTTTACAAGAAATTTGTAAACAGAGGGACCTGCGAGGGATGAAGGCGCGTCTCGTGACGTTTAAAGGGGTCAAGAGAGGGGATGAATATATAAGACGTGGTTTTCACGTGGGCCAGTAGGAGTTGTGTGATACGGCCACGCTCGTATAGCGCCCCGGACCTGGGATGTCGTCTACCTTGAGTGGATAACTAATTCGAGACCCCTAATTGGGTATCTCGGTAAAGACCATAGAGCCCACCCTGACTATGAGTATGTGCGCGTACAATCGCGTCCCGGTAAAAACCACAGAGCACGACTGTACTAACACGCCCCCCGGAATCTCAAGGTTTCACTGATTGCCTGCTCTGACTAGATTGGTGGGAATCGGGACTCCTAGCTGTGTGTCTCGGTAAAAACCACAGAGCACACCCTGACTATGGGTCTGTGCGCGTACGATCGCGTCCCGGTAAAAACCACAGAGCACGACTGTACTAACACGCCTCCCGGAATCTCAAGGTTTCACTGATTGCTTGCTCTGACTAGATTGGTGGGGATCGGGACTCCTAACTGTGTGTCCCGGTAAAAACCACAGAGCACACCCTGACTATGGGTCTGTGCGCGTACAATCGCGTCCCGGTAAAAACCACAGAGCACGACTGTACTAACACGCCTCCCGGAATCTCAAGGTTCCACCGATTGCTTGCTCTGACTAGATTGGTGGGGATCGGGACTCCTAACTGTGTGTCCCGGTAAAAACCACAGAGCACACCCTGACTATGGGTCTGTGCGCGTACAATCGCGTCCCGGTAAAAAAACCACAGAGCACGACTGCACTAACACGCCTCCCAGAATCTCAAGGTTCCCCTGATTGCTTGCTCTGACTAGATTGGGGTCCCAGTGTGGGAGTAACGGGCGGGGGTTGTAGTATGGTCGGGAAACGTTTCGGCACGCCGAAATAAGTAGATAGGTGAGCCACCCAAGAAAAGAATAGACGTCGGCGAAATTCTTATTAGATTCTTCTTCTTTATTCTTATTAGCAAAGACTGGGTGAACCTTGGCTCTCAGGCTGCACCAGATCTCTCTAATGATGGCTTACCAGCACCCTGTTGCTCTGTCCCACGTGTTTGATCTGGACCGTTAACTTCTCACTTTTTCACGTCCTCACTCTGATTCACTATACGCACTCTGTTTAAAACTCCTTATACTTTTCCTTGCGACTGCTCGGATTGCTCGCTCTCTGCCAAGTGTCCGCGGGATCGACCGCCCAGGTTTCTCGTTCTCTGCTAAGTGACCGATCTCTCTACTCGCGTGGACCGGCTTGCCTATTTCGAAGTCTCGTTTCGTCGAGCTTTCGGCCGTGTTCCGTTACTTCGAATCCCTCACGTTGGTTCGATCTCCCAACGGCGATCGTCGCGAGCCTCTCTTACGGGACTTCTTCGCCTCGTCCCTTTTGTGTTACTCTTCGTTAGCGCGCGGCACAGTGGGCTATGACTTGTTCTGATGCCAGTAAAATTAGTGACTTCCAGAGTGGTTCTTAGCTGCCTTTGGCAAAATTAAAATTATATTTGTTGCTTCGTGCAAATGAGGGGGGTTAACTACGCTCCGTGCGTACTTCAAAGGGGGGGGAATTAATAGTAATATGGTATCTTATGGCTAATTATAATCTAATATGTGGGGCGCTAGGTTAGCGCCTCACACATATACCGCGACAAAGACAGGAAACGTAATTTCGACGCCGAAGAGCTCATGCACCACGATACAAGACAGGGCGACCAATCGACTCTTTACAAAGAATAAGCGAAGACCAGCCCCAGTGCCCATGGATAAGTCGGTTGTTGAAACGAATCCAGGAGCAGCCAGAGAAGTGTTCGGAATTCATCATCGAAAGCGACCAGATCTACAGGCGACCGGAGAATCACTCGAATGGAAGAATAACCAATGGAAGCTCTGAGTCGGCCGCGACAGTCGCCATCGAGACCTATTAGAGTGTCATGACCATCCTACGGCCGGACACCTTGGGATCCGGAAAACCGCAACACGCGTGGCCCAGAGGTACTACTGGCCCGGCCTTTATAGAGACGTGGCCAAGTACGTGCGACGGTGCGAGAAGTGCCAAAAATTTAAGGTGAGCCAAAACAAACCCGCCGGATGTATACCCGCCAGGACAAGGGTCCATTTGATATTCTTTATATATTAAGCAAATGGGTTGAGCTCTTGCCCCTGCGCAAAGCTACCACTGCTCAACTGGAGAAAGCCTTCAGAGAACACATCTTGAGTCGGTCCGGAGTATCCCGAAAGTTCGTATGCGACAATGGCACACAATTCACCAGTCGGTCATTTAAGAACTTCTGCAAGTTGGCCGGGCTGGAGCTCGAACACACGGCCCCTTATACGCCACAACAGAACCCCACTGAGCGGGCCAACCGGACCATCAAGACGATGATCGCGCAATACATCCAAGGAGATCAGCGGAAGTGGGATGACCTTCTGCCGGAACTGAGCCTCGCCATCAACACTAGTGTCTCCGTCACAACAGGGTTCATCCCAGCCTTCCTAGTGCTCGGCCGGGAACCACGACTACCGGGAGCCCTTTACGACGCCGTGACCATAGGACCAAGAGAGGAACCAGAGCCAGCCAACGACAGAGCGACCCGTCTCCAAGACGTCTTCAAAATAGTCCAGACCAACACCCAACGGGCAGCGCAGGAACAGGGCCGAACTTATAACTTACGGAGACGCGAATGGCGGCCCGCCATCGGGGAGTTGGTTCTGTTACGACAACATCATCTATCTAAAGCAGCTGACAACTTCGCCGCCAAACTCGCCCCTAAGTATGACGGACCCTACTCCGTCATCAGATTTCTCTCTCCCAATATAGTTCGACTACAACAGCGCCAAGGGAGGCAACGGAAGACCGCTAGCTTGGCGGATCTGAAGATTTTCTACACGGAAGACGACGAAGAGGCACCACTGGCGACAAGCAACATCCGCCACAATCCGACCACGCAACACGCATCCGAGTAAGCTCGATGCCGTTTTCTCAAGGAAGCACGCCGCCATAACGTCCTTGCCCTCGTAGCGGGGGCAGAACTCACTAGTAGACAGGATAGGCATACGTAGATAGACATCGTGAGCAGGTCTTAATTAGTTGAGGTTTCTCCCCCAGACGGTGTACAATGAACGCAGCGCCCGCCGACGGTGCCCTTCCGTCGGGAAAAAAGGAGGACCAAGGAAGACTGCCCAGAGACACGCCACTCGTACCCGGTTTAACGACGGTGACAGCAGCCATCCTGCCATCAAGCTCCCGAGTCACGGCCCCGATCACCCCACCGAAAGACAACACCAGGATCCACATCATCGCCCTACTACCTCCCCGCAGGATCTACGATGAATCCTCGTACCCCGAAGACGACCAGCCATTTACGTCCCGGGAGGCCGCCCGACGTATGCTGGCCTCCACCTACGTCCCCCCACCGTTCGACTGCCGTCCTTCGCCACGACTATATTCCCCGCCGCCGGACGTTGACGCCCGACGACGCAGTCAACTCCACTTCGGGCGGGTAGTCCACGAACGTAATGGCGACGAAGGCTTCAACGAGGTCCGTATCCCCGGGGCGAACTGCCGATGGGAGGAGGACCAGGAAGGGTGTATGGATAGCGAGGAGGACTTCCTGTATTACGGACGACTCGGCAAGCTGCCGGGCCGAGGTCCATCGTCGCAGGTCTTGGCGGCCCTCAACCGAGAGCTGAACATCGCCGGTCCTGCCAAGCCCCTGTATTCAGACATCAGCGACGACGAGGCTCCCGACTCCTCACTAGACGAGGCAAGGGGCAAATTACGCGCCGCGGCCGTAGCCGTAGCCCCACCGACGTACCGTCGCAGCGACGTACCGTCAGACAGCGAGGAGGAACCGGCCGGGGACGACGGAGACGAACTCCAAGAGACGGACGCCGAGACCGATGAGGGCATCGACGCTGGCAGAGAGACAGGCTCGGGAAGTAGTGCCAGCCCGCGCAGCGAGTCACCGCCAACCCCCTCCTACAGCTCGATAGGTTGGTACGCTCAGGAGTTGATGTTCGTGCCTGCCCAGCCTGACCGAGCCTCGTCAACGGCTGCTCGAGATGACCACGGCCTGTGGGGAGAGAGTCGAGCGCTCAGCCCTTTCTGGGATACATGCCCGTCTGGCGAGGGGTCCAGCACCGGTGAGGGGGACCGGCCCCGAGAAGAACTCCCAGCCCCGGATCGACCATCGATCGGACCATCAGGCTCTCCACCCTCTCCGGAAGGCTCGATAGTCTTCATACCCTCAAGCGACGAGGATGAAAATGAGGCCGCGACTCCACGTCGCCTAAGAGTCCCTCCCACCGGATCCCGGCGGACCGCGGAGAGCGCTACGATCGTTATCCCCAGTAGCGAGGATGAGGCCGAAAGTCCGGTCCGGCCGAGAGACGAACGGAGGGAGCTATCTTCCCGACCACGGTGCCCCCGGATCGACTAAATCGTCACCATCACCTCCAGCGACGAAAGCGAGCCAGGAAGCGACGCACGAACAATGTCTCAACGGGCGGTCTCTCCAACCAGGGCTCACCGAGCATCCAGCAGGTCGGAGGAGGCCGGAGTTCTCGACGGCCCCGAGGAGGAGGTGAAGCTGAAACCATCGACCGAGAACAGTGACACGTCGTTCGGGCTAGAGGAGGCAGAAGCCGGAGGACTATTTGGACCTATTTGAGGAGATCCCGGGCGTGGACGACCTACAGGCAGAGGTCAAATGGCCAGTCGCGCCCAGAGAGTGGCGCGTGGAGACCGCCGAGCGGAGACTCCCGCAGACCATCATCGACCGCATCAACGCGCTCGGCACCACCACCCACCGATAACGTCAGATCTGGGTAGAGGCAGGCTAGAGGTTTCGCGTGTCACGCAACACGCGAGGGGAAGTCACCGTCGCTTCTCGCCCTCCCCGAGGAAAGAAGGGAGTGTGAGGGAGTGACCCTCACAGCGCCACCTGACGCGCACACACAGCCCCCCGGCGGAGGAAACACCGTCGGTGAATCGGACAGTGGCGAGACGGAGCGGGGCGGAGCCCCAAACCTTTTTTTGTTATTTTGTTATTAGACCGAGAAGCCCTCGTAAGTGGCAAGGACAAAATGGGCTGGAGCCCACTTTTTACCCAAAGTTCATTATTATTTACGTAGTTTAGTTTCATTTACCTTTAGTTATTATCTAGCTTATAACAATTATTAGAATTTAACGATTAGTAGAAATATAGGTTAGACAGTAGGGAAAGCAAGCAGAAGGTTTTACTAGGGGGAAAATACCATCAGGTCCCAGCGGCGTGGAGGAGACCATAGAGGATGGTGCGATAGTAGGTAGGGCCCCACCTAGCTATAACCTAGATTCCGTAGATCTACGTGTTCGTGGCCGGCATCCGTTTCCTCCCTCCTGTAATATACCCCCCTTCCCTTTTAGTTTTGTAGGGATCACGTGGGTAGCCGCGTGTCCGTCCGTGATTTGGTGCCTTGGGTTGTGGGCGGTGGCGACGTTTGGCCCGCGTTTTGTGTTGCATGAATTGCCCTGATCTGTCCCTGAGGCCCACCTACACAAATTTGCTGTATGCGTAGACTGGGCCCTGGGAGACTGAGAGATGTACCCGAGATCACTTCCTTACAATAGCAAGAATTTGATTAAACACTTTAAAATGAAAACGAAACGTTTTGGTTGAGAAGGTAAAACGCAAAAATAAGTGAAACCCGGAGCCTACCTTTATGTGACAAGACATACTGACAAATAAATCAATACATTACTTGATACAAAACCAATAAATATTAGCTTATGTCACAAAACACACTGACAAAAGCACAACTTGATCCAAAAATAGTAAAATCGCGATTAAAAATATTGAAAGTTTTTCTGTTGTGTAAAGTTGTTATTTATGAGCCAGTGCACAGTGGTTCCTCCCATAGGCTAAAAATAAGAAAGTCAAATAAAAATGTTGACTGTAGATGTATCAACACTTCTTTATAATTGGTCTAGCTATTAAACTGTATTCTTGTTATACCCGGTTCTCGAAGAGTAAAGGGGTATATTAGATTTGTTGAAAAAATGGATGTGTGTAACACCCAGAAGGAAGCGTTTCCGACCCCATAAAGTATATATATTCTTGATTAGCCTCAATAGCCGAGTCGAAATAGCTATGTCTGTCTGTCCGTCCGTCTGTCCGTCCGTCTTCATTTGCGCCTATAGCTCAGAGACTATAAAAGCTAGAGGAACGCAATTTTGTATCCAGACTCCTGTCTTATCACACTGTTACAAGTGCATTTCGAAATTTCGCCCCGCCCCCTTCCGCCCACTCCAAGGACGAAAATCTGTGGCATTCACAATTTGAAAGATACGAGAAAACTAAAAACGCAGAATTGTAGAGAATGACCATATCTATCAGAGTATTGAATCTGGGTCAGATCGGATCATAAATATAGCCACAATGAAGAAAACCATTTTGAAATGCATCGTTCCTTCTCGCTCTCTCTCACACACAGGGGAATGCGCTATGCCTGATCGAATTTTTTGACGCCTAGTTATCAGAGACTATAAGAGCTAGATCAACCTAACTTTCTATCCAAACTCCTGTGATATCAAACCGTCACGAGTTTGTTTCAAAATTTGGCCACGCCCCCTTCCGCCCCCACAAAAGATGAAAATCTACAATTTTGAAGATACGGGAAAACCAAAAACGCAGAATCATAGAAAATGACCATATCTATCAGAGTATTGAATCTGAATCAGATTGGATCATAAATATAGTCAGAAAGAACAAATGAAATTTCAGTGGCCTTCCAAGCGCAGACTGATTCCCTCTCTCTCTGGCACACAGCCGTGTATGTATATGTAGGATGTAGATAAAGACATGTAGAAAAGGCAGACGTAAAAAATGTATGTAAACAAATATGGAAACATCAAAATCTCCGAAAAGGTTCGACTTAATTACTTTTTTTCTTTTTTTTTCTAAAATTAATTTTGTCCCTTTTTGCGAACATGTAATAAATTACAACAAGCTCACATACATACTATATACTGACTGAGTACCCGGTATAAAGTAGAGCCGCGGCGTAGACGCGGCTCATAACGTTCCCCCTCGTTGTCCCTAATCTCTTACTTGACACGAGAATGTCTCGCTTGCCTCTCCAAGTGTATTAACTCGATTTCTCACATACATTGTTAAAGGCTCTGATATTTTTGGCCACCTTCTCTATGCAAATTACACCCAATAATCAGTGATCATCCAGCTTGTATTGCGTTCGGTCGTGTTTTCGCTATGTCGCTGCATCAATGCTCGGAATGCAATTCGGACGTCACTGCTGCTCAGCTACGCTGCTGTTTGCTGCTCGTCGTTGTGCCGCCGTTCGTTTCATCTGTCGTGCATTGATTTACCCTCAGATGCTATTAAACTTATAATAAATCTGCCCAATTTGTGGCAGTGTGATAACTGTGTGGTTGCGAATGACTCGCACTCCAAAATTGACGAACTGAGTGACAAGGTGCAGAAGCTTGAAAGCGTGTATCGGGATCTCAAGTCAGATTTTCAGGCTGCCCTCCCGGTCAAGTCGAATAGGAGGGTTGCTGCTAAGAAGGATGCCAATAGTGTCATACCGGTGACTGACTTACTGTCTCCAAAGCTAGTGGCCGCCACCTCGACTGCGGTCATTGACCCGGGTCCAGCTGCCGCTCTCCCTTCTGATTCGGAGGGCTTCATCACAGTCCGAAAGAAAGAGAGGAAGAATCGGAGCAAAAACGCTAAGCGTTTTGTTGGTGTTGCTCCCAGTTGTGAGCAGTTAAATGTATTGCAGAGCCGAAAATACCTGCATATCGGCAAATTTGCCGCTGCGACGGAGCCAGAGGCGGTGGTGAAATTCGTTGCCGATAAACTGAAGGTGTCTGATGCCGGAATTTTCTGTGCGAAACTGGTCAAGCGGGATGCGGACATATCTGCGTTGAAATTCGTTAATTTCTAACTTGGGGTCCCTGAGCCTCTATTCCCGATGGTCTTTGATGACAAATTCTGGCCTTTATCGGTAAGAGTTTCTCGCTTTATGCATAGACAGAGGCCTGATCTGACGGCTGTTAATCTGCCTACACTTGTGCCATTACGGACGTCCACCCCGACTGAGGAAGTTCCAGTTCCATCCACTTCAAAAAACCCCCAGTGAGCGGCGCCTACGGTTTCTGGATCGCCGCTTCTCGACATCATATTCTGCTTACACTTTCTCGCCTCTTCGCAGTGCGCAACGGCCCGCTGCATAATTTCTGGCATACCTCTGTGGAACAACAACAATATACCGCTTATTCGCATTGCGCTCTGTGCGACATTCGTTCGGCCGCTGCTGAGTCAGACAACGATGCTCTTGCTGGCGCTCTTTCTCGACTGTATGCGCTTCTGACGTCATCATCACAACAACATACGCCAATGCAATACGCCCTACCGCCGACCTGACCAATCTACGGGATGAGGATAGTGTGCTGCTGTTTCGGACTGTGACGTGTGGACAGGTTTGACGCACGAGCCTTGCCGTATGTGATGTTCCTGACCCTCCTCTGGATCCTACTCTCGTGGCCGCTAATCGGACGGCACTGCCACTTCCTGGGACTATGCCGATGGATGTGGCCAAATCCATCCGCATTTTCTTTCAAAATATATCGGGTATGCGCACTAAGGCTCAAGCGGTGTACTTGGCCACATCTACGTGCGATTTCGACGTCATCATCCTTGTTGAAACTTGGCTCAACGAAAACTTCTTCGACAATGAGTTCTTTGATCCCAACCTTTTCCAAGTGTTTCGTAAGGACAGAGACTGTGCCAAAACGAAGCGCTGCAGAGGGGGTGTGGTCATTGTGGCCGTTAGACGCACTCTACGCTGTGATCCGATTTGTCTCCTTGATGGCGACTCTATCTTGGATCAGATTGGTGTGTCTGTGGCTGGTCAGTCGGAGACGCTATGTATCAGCGCATCATATATTCCTCCGAAGAGCAGCTATGATGTTTACAGGGCGCACACGCAGAATATTGCCAATATGCGTGGCAATCTACGAGACCGTCATCATCTCTGCGTTGTTGGCGACTTCAATTTGGGGTCGTTAATATGGACCGCCGATCCGCAGTCGTCGGCTATGATGCCGAGTAATGTGCATTTGCAGCACGAAGTCCTTTTTTTGGATGACCTTTTTAGTATGGGCTTAACCCAAATTAATAATGTTTTTAATAGGTTAAATAAGATTCTAGATTTAGTTTTTGTAAGTGCGGATATTGATTGCTGCGTTGCATTTTGCGTGCCGCCTATTGCAGAATTTGACATGCATCACGTGCCATTGATATTCTCAACTAATTTCTATAGTTACTCGCCCTGGGCTGAACCAGATTCTGAATATTTTTTTACAGATGTTTGAATGCTATACGTGATGAAATGCTAAACGTAAAGTGGGCTTCTGTTCTCTCGCATCCTAGTGTTGACTCTTCTTATAATGTTTTCATTCGTACTGTTCATCATATTGTTGATAAGAATGCTTCCAGAAGAGTGCGTGGCTCCTATAGGCTACCGTGGTATACAAAGGGTCTTGTGAGTTATAAGAATCTGCGTAACAAGTTTTTTAAACGATTTAAGATTACCCGTGACCCCGTTGACTGGGCCAGGTATGTGCAGCATAAGCGCGAGTTTGCGTTTTTAAACAAATTTTTATATAGTCAGTATATTGCGGAAGTTGAAAGGGGACCTAAAATGAATCCCAGGTCGTTCTGGCGTTTCATAAACTCAAATAGGTCGACGAGTGCCCTTCCTTCAGCTATGAACCTTGGTAACTTGAGCTCAAATACTGATGGTGGCAGAGCCAACCTTTTTGCTTATTTGTTTAGCTCAAATTTTGCGCCATACGCAGTTTGGCATGAGTCCGATGTCTTAGACTCTATCCCTTCGGTGGTTAATATTGGCTCACTTGACGTATCGGAGGCAATTGCTGATTTCGACTACTCGATTAAGCCCGACAGTGATGGTATTTCTGCCCTGCTTCTTCGCAACTGTGGTGTTGCTTTTTGTGAACCCATTAAAATTCTCTTCTGTGATTCTTTGTCAACGGGTCGGTTTATTGCAAAGTGGAAGGCTGCCAAGATTACTCCCGTTTTTAAGAAAGGTACTAGGAATTGTATCTCTAATTATAGACCAATCGCAAAACTCAGCAATGTCTCAAAACTTCTTGAGCGCATCATTGCCAAAGAGATCACTTTCCTCATGAAGTCGTACATTAGCCCAAATCAGCATGGTTTTATGCCAGGTAGATCAACGACCACTAAATTGGTACCCTTCAGTAATTTTTCCACACATTCCTTTGAAGTGCACTCTCAAGTTGGTGTGGTGTACACTGACTTTGCTAAGGCCTTTGACAGAGTCTCCCACTGTGCCCTAATAGCCAAGCTGTATGGGTTGGGGATTCATTCGAGCCTGCTTAGTTGGTTCATTTCATATCTGGAGTAGCGAGAGTATGTTGTATTAGTGAATGGGAAGCAATCGGACACATATCTGGCTACTTCCGGCCATCCACAGGGAAGTGCTCTTGGTCCGTTGCTGTTCGCTATTTTCATTAATGACATATGTCTCAGCATTCAAGCTTCTGAGCATTTGCTGTATGCCGATGATTTGAAAATCTTCCGTTCCATCAAAACTTTAGGGGACAGTATCCTTCTACAGCGTGACCTGGATGGAGTCGTTCGTTGGTGCACACTTAATTCGCTCCCTCTCAATGTAAGCAAATGTTACTTTGTGTCCTTCAGCAAGTGTGTATTCAATGTTCAGGCCTCATACTCGATAGATGGCCTTCCGCTCTTGAAGCAGACGGAGACACTTGACCTGGGGGTCTTGTTCGATTCCAAATTTCTTTTTATCGAGCATTTGAATTTCATTTTGCCAAAAGCCTATGCCATGTTCGGCTTTGTTACGCGTAATTCATCGCAGTTTAAAGACCCATATACGAGGCTAAGTCTTTATGCATTTCTTGTGCGCTCCCGTCTTGAGTATGCTTCAGTGGTTTGGAATCCCACGGGGGTTGTTCAGATTGCAAAGGAAGTTTTTGAAGTTTGCACTCCAGCCTTTGCAATTTTCCAGTCCGGTGCCGTCCTATGAGTGCAGATTGCGCCTCGTGCATCTCTCCTCCCTTGAGGATCGAAGAACCATTGCGGTTCAGCTATTTTTATACGATCTATTAGTGGGTAACATCGATTGCCCTATCCTTCTAAGTAGGATTGGCTTCAACACGCCTGCCAGGAGCCTTAGGGACCATGCACTTTTCGTTGTTGATCTCCACCGGACCAACTACGGGAATAATGCGCTGCCAGCTGGGATGCGTTTTGACTTTTGCCATGGGAAAGCATCCGTCAGACGGTTACTGTCTGATTTTTTCATGTTTAATAATTAATTTGTTGTTCTCTCTTTTCTTTATTTAGTGTTTATTGTTTAAGATAGTTATAAGTTAGTTTAGCCAGTTAAGGTTTAACCGTTGGCGAATAAATAAATAAATAAATAACAGTTTATAACGTGTTGCAATTCAATCGTTTTTCTTAAAATCATTCTTATAGTCAACGAAAAAGCTCGCTGTCTCAACACCATTATTAATTCGTACGGCGTGATTTTTTACCCGTATGCAATGTTTAAAATGCAATAGTTGGAAAAAATAATGCAGATATCAGATTCAAATTTTTCCCTAAAAGACGATTTTGGAAGCTGGCGAGCTTTTGGGCAGCTCTGAATCCATATTTACGAAATAATAATTCTCCGTTGTTGGATTTAGTTTGTGTTTATTGGTCGATTGATTTTATATATTTGAGGGCGCGCCCGTAACATTCGAGGTGGTTGAAAATTATGCACAGTTTTAGTAGGCGAAAACATAACCCGTTATAGCACTGTTGTCCAGTTCCGTTAGAAGCTATGTTGATGGTAGAGAGCCATCGCGGCCTTAACCGCGATGATGCGAATATTTGACCGACTGCATTACGAGTATTTGATAGACTGGGGTGCATGTAGGCAAAGCATTCCAATATAAGCAGCCAGAATAGATGATATTTGTATGTGCGTGTGTGCAAAAACGAGAAGGTGACTTACAAGAGCGCGACAATACTTAAGAGCATACGATAAGAGATATAATTTAAATTTCTTAAAAGCTACTGCCAACTGCTGCTCCGAACAAAGATAGAAGAACAACTTTTTTTGTAATTTCAACGACAACAATTATAACAGTAATTTATTCGAATGGTTCGCTTGACTGATAACAAAAATTTGACCACTATTAGTTCGTACGCTAGAGAATAGTCCCAAATAGTCCCAAAGAGTCCTCTTCGAAAACTCCCTATCTTCACCAGTTATGGTTACTTCGGGCGTACCACAGGGCAGCCATCTAGGCCCCCTACTCTTTACACTCTCTATAAATGACCTTCGGTATTAACATACTCTCGAGTACTTATGTATGCGGATGATGTTAAGCTGTGTGTCCAGTTCAAGGACAGCTTATCTCACTCCAGGTTGCAATCCGATCTTAATAGCTTTCAGTCATGGTGTTGTGCAAATCTGTTATACCTTAATGCTTCGAAATGTAAAGTAATGACATTTCATCGCTCCAGCGCCTTTCTGGCTCCTTACACACTAGGCGGGGGTTCTCTCGAGAGAATTACCCTAGTTGATGATCTTGGTGTTCTTTTAGATCCCAAGTTAAAATTTTCTGAACACATTTCTACCATGGTAAATAAGGCCATGGACGTGCTTGGGTTTATAAAGAGGTGGTCAAAGGAATTTGACGATCCCTATATAACAAAGACTCTCTATGTATCGCTTGTTCGTCCGATTTTAGAATATGGTTCTTGTGTATGGTGCCCTCAGTACAAAGTACACCAGGACCGTATAGAATCAGTACAGAAAAACTTTTTAATTTTCGCTCTACGCGGCCTCAACTGGGATGCAAGTGCGAGACTGCCGTCTTACTCTAGTAGATCGCTTTTAATAAACCTTCCATCCTTTTTTAACCGTAGAACAATGCTTGGTGTGATTTTTGTGCACAACTTGATCAAGGGTGACGTAGATAGCCCTGACTTGTTGAGCCGCATAAACTTCACGATTCCTATTAGAATTACCAGAAATTATACCCCTCTGTTCCTTCCGATTTGTAGATCGAATTATTCCTTGCATGAACCTTTTAGAGTTTTATGCTCGGATTATAATTCCCTCTACCATATTATATCGGCAACTAATTACCTTCCTCTTCTTAAATTACTAATATTCACATACCTTTCTCGTAGTAAGTATTTGTAGTTGTGGAGTACGATAGTTTTAATGCATGATTAACTTCTTTAATAAGATTAGTTCTAATTTTCCTCGAATACTAGTCTAACATCTATCTTTCCTGCATGATCGCGATCGGTTCGGTTAACGAGTCGCGCGTTTTGCGGCAGCGCCCCTCGGGCGGTTGGGTGGGAGGAGGGCTGCGTTTCGGCCTGGGATTCGCGCGTAACAGCATTCGGATGGTGTCCCATGGGCCACTTGATGGTGCAGTCATTGCACGTCAACGTCCAAACAATATGACTTAAAAATATATAGTTTTGTATCCCCTCATTTAATATTAATATGGATAACATCGCCTTTGCTTTTTACCACACATCTACAACGATTAGGCATAGATTTTAGTACATTTTAGCATTGCTCTTTTGAAATTGAATTCCAAATTTCTTGAAGCTTCATTTTGAAATCTGGAAGGGTTCTTTGAGGCTCGTTTCTTAAATTTCTTTTCATGATTCCCCATATATTTTCAATTGGACTAAGATCTGGACTTTGTATATGACGGCCAATTTAAAACTTCAATTTGTTTCTACTCCAGCCGATTTTTGGTTCGCTTGGCAGTGTGTGGTGCTGCTCCATCCTGCTGAAACGTGAACTCTCCACAGTCATGTCAGCTTTGGTATAGATGGCAGCAAACTCTCTTCCAAAATATTAACGTATTTTTCAGCATTGACAGTCCCATAAATAAAATGCAGCTGTCTCACTCCTTTGGAAGACATGCAACTCTACACCATAGTGCTTCCTGGATACTTGCTTGAGCCTACTTGGTAGGCTTCTTCTCTTTACCGCGAATCTCCTACACTCAAATATAATTTAGCTTCATCGCTAAATATGATGGTGTTCCATTGCTTTTGAGTCCATGGCATCCTCTCCTGATACCATTGCAGACGCTTCTTCTTATGACGAAGCGTAAGCAATAGTTTTTCCATGGCTTGGAAAGTAATTTTAGCTATTATTATTTTATTTATTATTTATTTACTTATTCGCCAACGGAAAAATACCTTAACGGGCTATACTAACTTAATACTATCTTAAAAAATAACAAAAAACAAAAATAAGAAAATTAATTATGAAATAGGAAAAAATCCGCAAGCAACTGTCTGACTACTCCTTTCGTCTGGCAAAAGTCAAATCGCATCCCAGCTGGCAGCGCATTATGCTGGCAAAGAGCCCTACAAATAGGCGCATTCAATCCATAGTTGGTCCGGTGGAAATTAACTGCAAAAGGTGGCAACCTGTCACTGCGAGCGTTGCTGAGAAAGGAGAGCACTCTGGCTCTCATTGAGTCAGTCATTGTATATACTCTTATAGAGTGCGGATAATAAATATTAATTGTATATCTGAGTAATCGCGTGCAGTTGGTTTATAATTATTGGGCTGTTTACAGGTCATTACATTAGCGACGAGAGAAAAAATCGAACAGAATAAAAAAAGAGAAAATACCTATAAAGAATTAAATTCATTTCGGCTGTATGTGTGTAATGTTGGTACATACATACATAAAAAGGGAAAAAAAGGTGTGGCCACTTAGATGTAGCCTAAGAAATACTAAAAAAAAAGAGAGTAGCCACTTAAATGTAGCCTAATTGTGGCCGTTTCGATACAGCCTAAGAAAATTTAAAAAAAAAAAGAGAGAAGGCGTGTTATTACGGCCTTTGTAATAGCTGGTCACTCTTAAGATGCCTGATCAAAATAGCGTGGTCGCAAAGTTACATTAAAGAAAATTGGTAAATCGAATAGAAAAAAAAAACAAAGTAATGGCCGAACTTAAGCCATTTATATGCAATAGCATAGACAAATCACTCTGGCGCTCCGAATGGGAGGTCTGGTTGCGCGCATTTAACATATATGCGGACAGTGAAGAGATCAGCACGACTCTTAAAAAGCGCAATAAGCTTCTGCATTTAGGAGGTTCACAACTTCAGTCTGTTGCTTATAACTTTCCAGGAGCGAAGGTTCCTTTTATTCCGGAGGAGCGCAACGATGTCTTCACACCTTTGGTGGAAAAATTAAATGAATATTTTTCGCCGATACGCAATTCGGTATTTGAGCGGCATTTGTACCGTGGCATGACTCCGCGGGATGGAGAATGTTTCACCGAGTTTCTTATGCGATTGCGTCAGCAGGTGAGGAAGTTTAATTTTGGTACCTCCAAAACCGAAATAGAAGAGATCTGTCTCAAGGATAAACTAATTGATTCTTGGGCACCGGCTGAGCTGAAGAAAAAGTTGCTGTCAACTGAACAGTCCTTGGATGGAGTCTTATCTGCTTGTCTAATTGAGGAACAGGTGAGCAAGCAGACGCAATCAACTTCATCAACGTCATCAAATGGATGCTCAGGCTCTATGGTCAATAAGATTGCATCGCGCACGACTAAATGGAACAACACCAAAATAGAGTGCGGCAGATGTGGCCGAAATGATCATGATTCAAATAGTTTGCTTTGTTCAGCGAAAAATGCGAAATGTAACAGATGTGGCAAAGTCGGGCACTTTGCTAAGAGATGTCGGACTGCTGTGAAGAGATCAGGCGAAAATTATCGAGGAGATACAAAGCGGCGATATGTAGGTGAAGCTCCGGTCCGAGTAGTGAGTGACGGTCAACAATTTCACAATTCCTGTTTCCGAGTTGCGAATGATTGTGACATGGGCGAAGTCATTTCTTGCCGAGTTGGTGGTTTACCAATTACCATGGTCATCGATTCCGGATCCATGTATAACTTATTAAGTCAAGATGATTCGAGCTATCTACAAGAAAAAGGCGCAGCTATATTGAATCTGCGAACTGAGTCGACAAATAAATTTCGGGCATATGCTGCGGATCAATTGTTACAGATTTCATGTGTGTTTGAAGCACCGATTGCAGTTGGAGGGATTGCTGAGTCTATTGCAAACTTTTATGTAATAAAAAAGGGTAGGCAATCGTTGCTTGGTCGGGAAACAGTCATAAAACTCAACGTGTTGAGACTGGGCATAGCTATAAATAGAGTCAAAAAGTTGGAACCTTTTCCAAAGTGGAATAATAATCTATTCGTCTGTCAATTGATCCACATGTGAGGCCCGTGAAGCAACCAATGCTACGCATCCCAGCCGCCATTGAGGACAAAGTAAAAGAAGAGCTAGAATCGGCTTTATCTCAAGAAATAATAGAGCCAGTACATGGACCGAGTGAATGGATTTCTCCAATTGTTATCGCATTCAAAGGTGATGGGAATATAAGGCTGTGCATTGATATGCGTCAAGCGAATAAAGCAATTCAACGGGAAAATTACCCATTACCAAAATTCGAGTCGTTTTTAATGAAGCTTAAGGACGCGAAGTATTTTTCTCGACTGGATTTGAAGAGTGCTTATCAACAACTCGAGTTGCATCCAAATACCCGAGAAATTACTACATTTATAACACCACAAGGACTGTATAGATACAAGCGTCTACTCTGCGGTGTTAACTCAGCACCTGAGATATTTCAAAAACTGCTGGAGGAATGATTAGCGAAATGCCCAAATGCGTTAAATTATATTGATGATGTAATTGTCTTCGGAAGTTCATTGGAGGAACACGACAAAATGGTGGAGATGGTAAAAGTTATCTTCAAGGAAAACAATATATTTCTCAACAAAGATAAATGCGTATGGGAAACATAGCGACTTAAGTTCCTCGGGCATATATTATCTGATACAGGCATTTCTGCTGATCCAGAGAAAGTAGAAGTAATTACGGCATTCAGGCCACCAAAAAACAAGGAAGAACTTCGGAGTTTCTTAGGCCTGGTCACGTAATGAGAAGATTCTTGCCAGATTTGGCTGATACAACAGAACCGTTGAGAAAGTTACTCAAAGCGGTTGAGAAATTTCTGTGGAACCAATTAGAGCTGCAAGCATTCGACAAATTAAAAATTGGAGTTTCACGAGTTCCGGAGTTGGCATATTTTAACGTTAAGTTAAAAACTCGTGTAATAGCAGTCTTGATACAGTTTTATGTCGACAATAATCCATTTATCATATCGTTTGCAAGTAAGAGCCTTTCTGATGTTGAGAAACGATATTCGAAAACGGAAAAGGAAAGTTTGGCATTTGTATGGAGCGTGGAAAAATTTCATTACTATGTTGCTGGTCTGGAATTCGAGTTGGTAACTGACCATAAGCCATTGGAAACGATTTTTAAACCAACTTCTAAGCCTCCAGCCAGAATTGAGAGGGTGTTATTACGTCTTCAGGCATACCGTTTCCAGGTGATATATAAGTCTGGGAAGGAAAATATTGCTGACTCGATATCACGCTTATGTGACATTTCAAGTACTAAATCATTTGATTGGGGTGGAGAGGAAAACATATTCCATATGATTTCAATTTCTGCTCCCACATCTTTAAATATATCCGAGATTTCCGAAATGAGTACAAGAGAAGAGGAAGTACTAGATGCCATAACATGCCTGGACAATAACTGCTGGAATTCTGCAACAACTAGCCCATATTATCCGTTTCGCCTGGAGCTGTCGAGTATTGGTAGTATTTTATTAAGAGGAAGCCGTCTGATCATCCCCCAACAACTACGACAGAGAGTTTTAACACTAGCTCATGAGGGAAACCCTGGAGAAGCAGCAATGAAAAGGCGACTAAGATAAAATATATGGTTGCCAAAAATTGACAGGGATGCAGAAAAATTTGTCAAGGGTTGTCGTGACTGTTATAATCCAGTCCCAATGAGACGTCATGCATTTCCGAGTAGCCCATGGGTATGGGTAGCCACTGACTTGTTAGGAGCGTTGCCAAATAATGAGCACTTGCTAGTTCTCATCGATTACTATTCGAGATACATAGAAGTCAAATTTGTAAAATCAATAGGATCGAAGGTGCTTATTGAAGAGATGTCCGAAATTTTTAGTAAATTGGGGTATCCAAAAAAGTTAAGAACAGACAATGGCAGGCAATATGTGAGTGTAGAGTTTAAAAAATATTGTGAGACGAATGGAATTGACCTCATTACAACCCCTCCATATTGGCCTCAAGCTAATGGCGAGGTAGAAAATATGAATAGGTCATTGGTAAAGCTGTTGAAGATAGCATATGTAATTGATAAAAATTATAAACCGGAGATTAAAAAATGTATATTGATGTACAATGTTACTCCGCACGGGACTACGGGCTCGCCACCATCCGAGCTTATATTCAATCGCTTAATTAGAGACAATATTCTGGGAGTTCAGGATATAGTAGTAGAAGTGGGAGATTCTGAAGAGAGAGACAGGGATTTTATTAATAAGGAAAAGGGAAAGGAGGTGGCAGACAAAACTAGGAGAGCGACAGAATCTAAAATACAACTGGGAGATAAAGTAGTGTTAAAGAACGTGATTTTTCCTAATAAGTTAACTCCTAATTTTGATAAAACAGTCTATGAGGTAATTCAGATAGATGGAAGCATAGTGAAGATATCAGGAGGAGGTAAAACGTATTTCAGAAATATAATTCATGTCAAAAAGATCTCAAGGGGTTCTTGTTTAGACATCGAACAGCCGGATAGCAGCGAGCAAGGAAATGGTGACTCACCTAGTACACAGCCAGCACCGTTACCGCAAGCCTAATCGATTCCCAATATCTCCGTGCAGCAGCCTTCAGATGCGCAGCAGGCCTTGAAGCTGAAGCTGAAAAACATTGGAGGGATGTGGCAACCTGTCACTGCGAGCGTTGCTGAGAGCGGCTGGCTCTCATTGAGTCAGTCGTTGTATATACTCTTGTAGAGTGCGGATCGCACCGAAGAAATAATAAATATTGTTTGTATATCTGAGTAATCGCGTGCAGTTGGTTTATAATTATTGGGCTGTTTACAGGTCAATACAAGTCCTAAGGCTCCTGGCAGGCGTGCTTAAGCCTATGGAGTAGGTCTGGGCAATCAATGTTTCCCACTAGTAAATCAAATATAAAGATCTCAGCAGCAATGTTTCTCCGATCCTCGAGAGAGGAGAGATATACGAGCGGACGTCTGCACTCGTAAGATGGCAACGGACTGGAAAACTGCAGAGGCTGGAGCGCAAACTTCAAAAACTTCCTTTGTAACCTTTCAAAACGGGCAATCTGAACGATCTGAACGTGGGGTTCCAAACCATTGAAGCATACTCAAGGCGCGAGCGCACAAGGAATGAGTAAAGGCTAAGCTTCGTATACGGGTCCAAAAACTGGGCTGAGTTGCGCCTAACAATGCCGAACATAGCATAGGCTTTCAAATAGGAAGTTCAAATGCTCGATAAAAAGAAATTTTGAGTCAAACAAGACCCCTAGGTCAAGTGTTTCCATCTGCTTTAAGAGCGGATGGCCATCAATGGAATATGAGGCCTGAACACTGAATACACTTTTGCTGTAGGTAATAAAGTAACATTTGCTAATGTTGATAGGGAGTGAGTTAAGTCTGCACCAACAAGCAACTCTATCAAGGTCACGCTGAAGACTAATGCTATCGCCTAACGTTTTGATCGAACGGAACATTTTAAGGTCCTCAGCATAAAGTAGAAGATTGAATGCAGAGACATATATCATTAATGAATATAGCGAACAGCAGTGGACCAAGTGTACTTCCCTGTGGAAGACCGGAAGTAGCCGTTTATGAATGTAATATAACAACTCGTCATACATACTTTATAGAAGCGATATCCAATATCTCCCAATATATCCAATATGTCCATTAACGCTTATAAGTTATTCCGATTTTCTCAGACCACTCAGATGCCAAATTTGCGGCGATCATTATAGTCCCAATGTATACTCATGTATGCAGCGTCTTCTTTTTGATGGGTTAGAACACTGACGGTTTAATTGCTTAGTTTATATAGTATATGGCATTTATTCATTCGATTCGGTTTCTTATTGGTACTTATACATTTATGTTTATATGTTTAGCGATCTGTACTCTTCGATATTCTAGCAGCGACTGAGTTTGACGTTATGTTGCCACTCTAACACTCACGTTGCAACTGACTACGTGTACTATCGATATCTATCGGAGCAGAGACAGAGGCATAAGTGAGGCCGCTTCTGGTGTTCTTTGTCACTCCGCTACCAATACCACATCCTACATTTATGACCAGAGCTCGCAAAATATGCTCAACCAATTATTTTCTATGCTGTCACCGAAAAACACAGAAAAATAAAGCTTGCTCGTCCACTCTCTGATCAAAACCCTTTTTTATTACTCTCGTGTTTTCTGTTTCATGCTGATTGTCGAGGGAAACACAATAAGCTGTCTTACAAAGACACTTTGAAGAAGACACATTTGTTTGGCGCTCAACAGCTGACCATCAGCAACTGAGCAAAACAAGCGAAGTGGAAGCCCAAAGTGTCTTTTTTTGTTACAGTTGCGTTAGGTTTTTGTTGTTGCTTTTGTATTTTATCGCCATCAAAGCGTGGAAGAGAAAGGGAGAAAGAGATACAGACACATACATACATTTGCAAAAGACATTTTTGGCAAATTTGTATCAGCAAAGTATCTCAGTTGAACAGAACAGATGTGTAAAAAGAGCGACCAAATACTCTCAGTGGTTAAGCACAGAGAGCTCATGGAGAACATTTGAAGTCAAAGTGTTTTTTCGATTCCTTTTCCTGTCGTATGACCGCCTGCAAAAATGGAACACTTTTTGCGAGCTCAGTGAATGAATTATACCATAATAAAATACTACAAATTTGTAAAACTTGCACCACATTGCTTTTATATAAATAGGTTCCTCAAAAGTAAAAAATTTGTCAAAAAAATCTCAAATTTGAGACAAACATACATTGTGTTTGAACGCCTATTTCATACCATTTTATTTTAGTTCACTTTGTGTTATTCTTTAAAACGGAACATCTTATGATCGATTTTTTTTTATATCTTTTTGTAAGTATATTTGCCAGAGTATGTGGCAAGGTTTTTATAAAAAAAATAATTGGTCCAATGAACGAACGTTGTCAGGCATATAAATTTAAAGTTAAGCAGATGGGATGTGCTGTGCGAGTGGTAAACTGAAATTGCTTGAATTGGCGTGCCCACCACAACCATTAAGCACATTACTTAATGGATTGACACCTGAATATAATCATTTCTTGAACTAAATACGACAGTATATTTTGAGTTTTCAAATGACGCCACAAGCATCATGAGAGACAACTTCATGCAGATAATTTAATAGTTTTATTTATGCAAATTGTACATTTGTTCTAATTCTATCGTATGTTTTTTTCAGATTTATTGTCAAATATACCATTGAGCTGGCTCTTTGTTACCTTTCGACAACGTAGACCATCAATTCTTGCAATTATATTTTATTGGAAACGCGGAAGACGAAGCTGATCGTCGGTGTGCCATTATTGCCAAAAAGGGGAGACAAATTATTTTCGATTGGCATGATATGTTTCATGAGAAAAACTAATTGGTTCAGTTATTCAAAACCTTGCTTTTTCGCATGCCATCTGACGATCATAAAATTGTTATTCGATCTGATAAAACACCGGTTGGCGAACATGCAAGGCGTTTCAATGCAGAAACAGTTGACGAAGTGGCAATAGTCATAGTAGGTGACCAATTTAATAAACCTGATATTGTTCTTCATCGTAGAAATGAGCAACTCGAATGTGTATCCGAGACTAATCGCTGTTATAACGTACTACAATATCCCATATTTTTTTGGAGCGGCCAAGATGGCTATCTTTTCAAAGCCTGCTGCTGATCGAGGCAGAATTTTAAGACTACGTTTTTCCGCCGAAGCTGATTGAGCGAAGACGCTAACTGAGAAAAGTTAGGAATTAAATTGCAGTAGTAGTTGACTTTTCCCATGAAAGCATCCAGCTGCTGTAGATTAGTGGGGGGCTTCGATTATTTGACTGCCTCTAAACCCGTGGTATCCGGAAAGATGCCTTTGATGCTTACTCTTCTCCCGAGTATTTAATTTTGTTTCTCAAGAAGAAGCACTTCTCCCTCTTACATTTGATGCCATTCTCTCTTAGAATGCAAAAAACTTGTTCGAGGCGAGCAAGGCGCTGTTCAACTGTTGATGTCGTCTAGATAATTTCCACAACCTTCTATGCCACTCAGAAGTTGTTCCCGATAACGCTAGAATATAGCTGGGGCGCTAGCTATTCCATAGGGTAAGCATTGGTACTGGAAGATACCCAACGTTTTGGCGTGTTTAATTTCCTTTGCTGCATTGCAACGTTCCTATCTCAGGCCGAGGTGGGCTCAGCTCGTCCAGGATTCTACTACAAGAAATTTGTAGTCTGCAGGAACCTCTCAGAAGAAGGGGGTAACCGATCTCAGTTCAGTTTGAGAACGAAAGGAAGAAAGATAGATGAAAGTCAGAAATGTGAGGCCGTAGGATATAATTATGTTTGCTCGTTGTTATCCCCGGTTGCGAATGACTACACTTTGTTAATGTTCGTTTCAGTAGGACGAATTTTCTTTATTATACGTTCGTTACTTTTACCTTGACTTATCTCGTTGGCCATTCTCGTAGGTGTAGTCTGGATACTTTTCGGGTTCGTCATGGACCTGCTGTATCCGACGTTGTAGCCAAGGGCAGGCGGTATTCTGCTTCTCAATACGTGCGAGTGTTTCTAACGGCTGTCGCGATAATGCATCCGCGACCACTTTCTGGTTTCCGGCGCTAGCGCCCATCTCGCTACTCTACCGTATGGACTTTCCAGACTATTCAACCATTTCAGAGCGTTATGGTCAGTTACCACATCGAAACGGTAACCCTCTAGGTTGCACCGCAATTTCCGTATCGCCCATATGACGGCTAGACATTCCTTGTCGGTAGCGGAGTAATTCTCCTCTGCTTTGTTCAGGCGTCGGCTGACATATGCTATGACTCGTTCTTTCCCGTCTAACTCCTGAGTAAGGACTGCGCCCACTCCTACATTGCTGGCGTCGGTTTGTAAACAGAACTTCACATTAAAGTCTGGGCAAGCGAGTACCGGGGCGGTGGTCAGCAGTTCTTTCAACTCATCGAAAGCACTTTGCTGTTCTTGTGTCCACGTCCATGTCTGTCCTTTCTTCAACAATTGGGACATTGGCTGGACCACAGTGGCGAAATTCGGGACAAATTTGCGATACCATGACGCCATGCCTATACATTTACTTAGTTCTTTCAGATTGGTGGGTGGTCTCAAGTCTTTTACGGCGGCTACTTTGTCGGGGTCGGTATGGATAACTTCTTCGCTGATTACGTGTCCCAAATACTTTATCCTCCGTTGAAAGAAAACGCACTTTTCTGCGTTGATCCGTAGGTTCGCCTTAATCAGTCTTGTGAAGACTTCTTTCACGTTGTTCAGGTGCTCCGTATAATCCTTTCCGATGATGAAAATATCGTCTAAATAAGCAAATGCGAAGGGTTCCATATATGCACTGATGACCGTGTCTAGCGTACGTTGGAAAGTGGCCGATGCGGAATGTAGTCCGAAGGGCATTACCTTCCATTGATAGAGGAATCTTCCGGGAACCGTGAAACCCGTGGCTTCCCTACTGTCGAGAGCCATGGGTACTTGCCAATATCCGTTTTTCAGATCTAGGGTCGTAATGAAGCATGCGTTTTTGAGACGTTGTAAGATGTAGTTGATCCTAGGTAAGGGGTAGGCGTCTGGGATGGAACGTTCATTGAGTTGTCGATAGTCTACACACATACGCCACTTTCCGTTCTTTTTACGAACGAGGACAATCGGAGCGCTATGAGGGCTTCGAGAAGGTTCAATGAGTCCTTCGGCTATCAATTCGTCGACTTGTTCGTCGATAAATCGCCGCATAGCTGAGTTCTTAGGGTAGTACCTCTGTTTTATGGTTCCTCGGGGAGGATAGTCGTATCAAACGCACTCGGTGGCTCCGTCTCTTGAGCGTACTCACTTATGTTGGCGATGATAGGGGTATCGTCGGTTATGAGAGGGTCATTCGTGGGCCGGAGTGTTACTCAGCCTGGTAAAACATCGTGTGTGTCTCGACGACGCCAGTGGTGCTAGACCAACGCCTCGTTCGGGTGACGAACGTTTGAGACGTGGTACTAGGTGTGGCTTTGGGATATATAGGGATCCCATATAGGGGGTTGCCCAGGTTGGGTTCCCTATGATCAGTGATGGTTGGTGCGGAGACGACGGTAGGTACTTCGGGGTTCCAGGTGACGTCTCTGAATTCGACCATCCTTCTTTCCGGCACTTGGACTGGTGGTTTCCGGAGTGCTGATTTGAGCGCTGGCTTGGTAGTTATACCCGTCGAGGCGATGGGCCCCACCTCCCACGTAACTACGCCGAACACAAGGAAATCAACCGACGTTTACGACACGTTACACGTTACCTTCTACGAAGAAGGTGGAATTCAAAGAGTCTTCTCACAAGACAACTCCTCTCCAGTCGCAACGATCACCTAACGGCCAAACTCCAAAGGAAGCGAATACCGTAGTCCCCGTAGGCACAAGCAAACATCGCTTCGTTGCCCCGACCCAACCCTATTGTTGGCCTGGGAAGTGTGTGTTCCGTTGCAGCCGCGAGACTTTTGTTCCGTGTTGTTGGTCTGGGAATCGTGTGTTCCGTTGTGACCTCGTGAATTGTACCCTGCGCGTCTTCTGTGGTCGTTACGTTCGTGGTCATTTCCTGGATCTTCGTGTCGGGCGTGGTTGTTCGGACTGTAGAGTTTCCTGGGTTCAGGGCATGGACTTGGCTAGCAGTGACCACCGGAGGGTTTGCTATGGGACGACAACCTCGGAGTTGTAGGAGAGTGGTACCACATTGAATCGTTGTTTCGATTGCACATAGGAAGTCCATGCCCACAATGACTTGTTCCAGCATATTTGGTAAGACAAGGAGGGGTATTTGAACCTCTCGGTCCGTGTGCCGCGTTTGCCACACTCCCAACAGAATAAAATCGAGGGATTAGTACACCCTTCAGAAGGATGGCCAGCACACCGCCGGCAGGCCGAGCGTGGATTGACTATTGGCGTGGTTACCATGCGGTGTGAGACCTCTGGAGTCAGATTGTTGGTTTGGTTTGTCGTTTGTCCTCGGCCCGACTCGGGGGAGTCCCATTGGGGCTGTCGAAACCTTGTACGGTTTGTTTCACCTTCCCGGGATGACTGGTTTGGCACTGGTCTGTTCCGTCTTGGTACGCTCCACGAAGGGGTGGATGTTACTGGTCCTTTCCGTTCCTGGATGCCCTCGTATTCGGTGGCCAGCGTTGTGAGCTGAGTTAGATCTTTTAATTCGTGTCTTCGCACATACAATTGGTACTCCGGTAAGATGTTTTCGTATATCCTATTTAGTTCTTTGGTCGTATCGTACCCCGCGTGGTGCATGAGCAGACGCAGTTTGATGATGAAGTCTTTGAACGGTTCACTCACCGCTTGTTTGCGTTTGCGGATCTAATCCTCTAGTTGTTCGAAATATCGTGGAGGCAGGAAAAATGCAGAAATTCTTTTCGGAACTCGGACCCCGAAACACTCTGCAGTCGGCTAGTGCGGAACCAACGACTCGTCCGATCCGTGAGGATTTCGGCTATAGCGCGAGGCAAATGATCCGTGTCTACTCCATATGAGAGTGCCCGTTCTTCGAGGAGTTCGACAAATGATAGGGGGTCGGTCTGCCCATCGAACTGGATTCCCCACTTCCGTATGCGTTCTGCCATCTGGGTGGCGTAGCTGTAGTGACGTCCCACGGGGTGGTCGTTTTCTGTTCGGGGTCCATCGCCGGTCGAGGGGGCCTTCTCATCGGCGTGGGTCTTAGATCCGGAGACCCAGATCTTACGGATTCGGCCACGGACGCGGCCACGGACGCGGTGCTCTGTGGACCGACAAATTGGCCTACTGAGACCTCCGGGTGCTGTAGCCACAGTTTGGGTTCTGTTGCGTGTGTTTCCTCTTGTCTAGAAGTACTAGGTCGAGGTGACTTTGAACGTCCTGTCGGCTTGGCATACTGTCGCTCTAAATCTGCTAGTCAGGTCCAGGCCTCCTGTTCGTGGGGCCCGTCGACCAAAGTGGCAAAACTTTTCCGCATCCCGTCAACATTTCCTACCTTGCTGAACCCGAATTCGTCTGCGAATCCTTCTAGTTCTTCTCGACGGCGCTTGTGAATCCACCCGGTGCTTACCCAAGGATTATTGATTAACTCTCCCATTTGGTACTCGCCCGATTGTTCTTCTGCGTTGGGGTCCATGACTGTTTTATTGTCCTCGCGTATATTTTTGACGACGGATACTCAGGATGTTGGTACTGTTTATAAACGAACGGAGGGCACTTTTGTGTGTGTTTGCGTATTTTTAACGTTGACTCGTTTTATCCCTTCTCTAAGACTCGGCGGCCGTGGGTTTTAATCCACACCCCTTGCTAAAGTTTCCTTCGGGTCCCTGCTCGGGCGCCACTTGTAACGTTCCTATCCCAAGCCGAGGTGGGCTCAGCTCGTCCAGGATTCTACTACAAGAAATTTGTAGTATGCAGGAACCTCTCAGAAGAAGGGGGTTACCGATCTCAGTTCAGTTTGAGAACGAAAGGAAGAAAGATAGATGATAGTCAGAAATGTGAGGCCGTAGGATATAATCATGTTTGCTCGTTGTTATCCCCGGTTTGCGAATTACTACACTTTGTTAATGTTCGTTTCAGTAGGACGAATTTTCTTTATTATACGTTCGTTACTTTTACCTCGACTTATCTCGTTAGGTTTTATAATATTTATTTGCTTTACTCGACTTGCTGCATTTCAGTTTCGTGTGTGTGTTGCACTTTTCTTTAAGAGGGAGTTGCTGTGTGGAGCAAGACTATCTTTTTATGAGGTTCTCAGCTAAGTCCTCTCCATCTTGATTTCTCTATCCTTATATATGGTCTCGATCGAAACTTCGAGACTATCGATCGGTGATTTAACGTGCGGAAAAATGTGCTGTCGCGGCTCAAAGTGGACACGTTGCGCGATCGTAACGTGAGAGCAGGAATTCTTATTGGGGAGGCGTGCAAAGGAAGAGGTGGAGTTAAATGATGATATCGGGTGGTCGACGCAGGTGTCAAGGTGTATATATATATATGGCTATTGCAAAAAATAATTTAATAATTTACATATGCTTAAATATTAATGAAGATCCGATGTCAATATCGGTCCCAATATTTTTCAATATCCAATAATTCAATATTTCCGGGCGTAGTTATAAATATATATGTATATACGAAACGAAGAAATAAGTGCGGCCGATTGAAACGGGGGTGGAAGCGAGAATTTCTGGGCTCGAGCTTACAGACTAGTGGAGAGAATGAAGCGTGGATCGCGAGAGAGCCCACGACCGCGCGAGAGCGGGATCGTGAGCGCCGCCCACAGTGCTATTCACCAGTCTGCTGCTACCCTGAACATCCTCCCCCCCCCTTGCAGGATGCAAAGTTGGGTCCTATGGATGCGTGCACGCCCCGGATATGATCCATCCGAAAACGGTGCTCTGCGCCACAGGAAGGCCCTCGTCGCGTGCAAGCAGCCCGGGCTGGATCACTTTCGGGTACACGTCCGCTCCCAAGACCAGAGAAATAGTGGCCGGTCGATGGAACTGCTCGTCAGCGAGCCTTAGATCGCTGAATCGGGCTCGGACGGGGTCGCTCAACTGTCGGATCGGCGTGCGGATGCGCAAACTGGGCTCGACCTTAAGTACCACTTCCAATCGGAAATCGCTCGTTTTGGACCGGATGACGGCGGTGCACACCTTTTCGTCTCCGACCAGCCAACTTGAAGGCGTTAGCCAAGGAGTCGTCAATGCAGCTCAGGAGTGCACGAGTCGATGAGCGCCGCCGTCTCATAGTTTTGGGAACCCGTATCCAGGACCACCAGTGCCGTCGGGAGAAGGTTGAGACTCCGATGCTGGAGAAGCGAGTGGACGGATGGCGCTGGGGCCCCTGCCATGGGTTGGCTCACGGGGAGAAGCGGGCGGCGCTCGGCTTGGGATGCTGACACAGAGGGCGAGGGTGCGGCAGTTTCGCCGACAGGCCGGCTGGGGCGGCGCCGAGGGCGGCGGTTGACATGGGACGGCGGAGGTGGCGACGTTGCTGCCGCGGAAGGGCGACGCGACGCGGGCAGGTGAAGCAGCGTGTGGTGGTTTTTGCCACACACCCTGCACAATCTGCCACTGCGACAGTCCCTGCCGGAGTGCTGATGCGCCAAGCAGTTCGCGCAGTATTTGTTGATGAGCACGGCTCGGAGTCTCTTCACGGGGCTCGACCGGAGGAAGTGGTGGCAGGTCCGTAGCGGATGCACTCCTGGGCAGACTCGGCACCGGTAGGAATTCAGACTGCGAGCGCGTCGGCTCTCCATGATGCGGTCGGCGCGAGATCGTGGGGCCATGTCTGGATGCGAAAAGAAACTAGAAGGGTATATAAAAAAACGAGGAGCATTAGTAATGAGCTAGGAACGGATCAAATGCTCATTATTGTTGGACGGAACTACGGGGTTCTCCTGGAAGGATAACGACCTTTACAATGGGTCTTCTGAGGACGCCGCGGGTCGTGAAAATATCCACTACCCGGACAATACCATCGGCACCGGGATATACGGACTGGATTCTCCCGAGTCGCCATTCATTGGAAGGCAGGTTGTCTTCCTTAACGACAACCATATCGCCCACCTGAAGGTTTGGTGTTGGCGTCTGCCACTTAGTGCGCTTGTGGAGTTCTCTGAGGTATTCTTCTTTCCACCTCTGGCAAAACTGTTGGTTTAGGGCCTTCAAATGCGCCTTCAAATGATTACCCTTTGGTAATCAGACACGCTCTCCCTGTAAAATTGCATATCTCAAAACGACCAGCATAGTCAACTCCTGTATGCGTGAACGGCCTGGAAAAGGAAGTCCGCTCCGCTGTAAGGTCTCCCATCATTTGGGTTTTCAACTTCCTTCGGTGGATAGTGCATACTTTGCAGGAGTGGACTACCCCTTTCATAAGCTTATGAATCCGTGGAATCCAATACTTGGATCGAATACGGCGCACCATTAGTTGGTTGCCGCCGTGGAGAGTTATCCGGTGCGTGAACTGAGCCAGAAGCCGGGACAGCCGACAATTGTACGGAAGAATAATTGGATGCTGTTCGTCATACTTTAGAGCTTCCGAACCCGCGACACGGCCGCATGCTCTTATGAGCCATGTCGGACTAGGAATGGGTTCAGGGTCAGGATAGATCTTGACCTTGGCACTGGGCGCTTAGCACTTAGGCTGTGATACTCCGTGGGATATTCGCGACGCTGAGTCTCTAGGTAAGATGGTCCTCCTTTGCGGTGGCCACCTTCCGGCAGCGGTTTATGAACCGAAAGGCATACGCCCGGACTTACAGCGCTCTCTCCCAGTTAGAGAAACGTTCGAAGAATTCTTCGGATGGGCTACCCGTTGCTCTAAGATCGTACCGGAAGACCAGTCCACCTGTGCTGGCCATTGGTCTCTGGTTTTTCGCTGCCAATCTGGTTCATGCCACCAGAGTTGGCTATCAACCAGGTCCTTCAAGGGTATGCCTCTACTGGCTAAGTCTGCGGGGTTTTGTTCGGATGGATATCAGGTCTGCGATATCCGAGTAACCCGGATGGCTACGAAAGTGGCCCAGTGGCACGCAGGCTTTCTCAGCCACGCCATGACAATGGTGGAGTCAGTCCAGTAGAAACAGCTTGTGCTCGCCGTCGGCATGTTTGGCAGCCGTCAGGCAATAGCACCGCACCGCACAACTCCAATCGCGGGAGCGATACAGTCTTCACGGGTGCGACTTGGGTTTTTGCGGTAAGCAGTCGCCCCTCTACACGATGGTCAACCTCCACGCGCATGTAGATTGCGGCCCCGTACGCCTTTTCGGAAGCATCGCATGATGCTCGATGGTCACCGATGGTTGGGAACCAATCCATCTGGGAATGCGGATCTGATTGAGCACGGAGTAGCTTTGCAGAAAGCTCTGCCAGCGCTGACATATTTCGCTAGGGAGATCGTCGTCCCATTCCAAATCTTGCAGACAGATTTCCTGCATGAAAATTTTGGAACGGACAACTTCGCAATCTGGGAAAGAACTGCTCGCTTGGTTTAGGAGGACTCAATCGCTAATTCGGGAGGGGCAAAGGAGAACTCGTCGGAATTAGCTTTCAATCGAATCCCGAGGGTCTTGGCCGTGCTCTCAGCCTCAAGCTCAAGGAAGTCGTTCTGTACTAGATGGTCATTCGGAATGCTGGTCAAAACGTCCTTGTGGTTGGACGTCCACTTTCGTACGGAAAACCTGCAGAACTAAGCGCGGCCTGCAGCTCGCGGATTGCTAGCTGAGCCTCAGTGGTGGAATTTACGCCTGCTAAGACATCGTCTACATACATGCAGGATCGGATAATATGGCTTGCTTTCGGGAATCGGGACTGGACGTCGTCTGCCAGCTGCTGCAGCACCCGGATGGCGAGGAAGGGAGCATAATTGACTCCAAAGGTGACAGTCTTTAGTTCGTAATCGCGGATTTCTCCATCCGTGTTTCGGAACAGTATGCGCTGGAACGGAGTGTGCTTCGGATATACCCAAATCTGGCGATACATCTTAGTGATATCGGCATTGAACACGAAACGGAAATACCGCCATTTCAGGATCTGCAGGGTTAAGTCCGACTGTAGGACTGGACCAGCATGCAGAAGATCATTGAGGCTCAAGCCGTTGGTCGAAGGGCTGGACGCGTTGAATACAACGGGGACTTTGGTGGTCGTGCTCTCGGGCTTGAGTACAGCGTGGTGCGGAAGATAGTAATTGGCGGAATCATGAGCCGGAGGAACCTCGTTCATATGGTCGAGTTCTAAGTAGTCTTTGATCACGGAATCGTACTGCTCATTTAAAGAAAAGTCTCACCTTAAACGATTTTCGTTTCTCAGAAACTGAGCCAGTGCGATCGAACTTGAATACCCCAGACCTGATCCGGGATGGTCGGGGTCGCGGAATGGTAACGTGACGGCATACTTTCCACTTGACGCTCTCGACGTGGTTCGACGGAAATTGCTTTAGCAGTAGGAATCAGATTCGCTTACCACTTTACTAGGTAAATCCTCCACTTCCCAGAACCTTGTGAGAAGTCTATGTAATGGAGGCTCACATTCGGTGGAAACCCGTGTGGAAAACGACGAGATGTTGCCTTGACCAGTAGTGGACACTGGGCCGGTAAGTACCCAGCCGAAAATAGTTTCCTGCCCGAAGAGAGACCCACAGATGTTGGGCTGTGCTCCGCTTAAAAGAATGGAAGGAAGGAGGTCAGCTCCAACCAGGACATCGATCTGGGAACTTTCGTAAAATGTAGGGTAAGCCCATGGCAGGTTCGGCAAGTCTCGCATTGAATTCTGTGGGATCGGATAGGACGGTAGGTTGCCAGCCAGTTCCGGCAAAACGTAGGCGGCTGCGTCGAGCTGAAAGTTCGGTTTTGTCGGGGAACAGATGCAAAAATTACAAAGTTTCTGGGATCGAGCGGACACTGTCTGATTAAGGCCCGAAATCTGTGCCTGGACAAGTCGGAATGGCAGCTTAATGATATTGAAGAGCCGCTCCGTAATGAACGTCGCCTCGGAACCCGGGTCAATAAGAGCGCGGGCTCAAGAAGTCGTACCAAGGTGGCTTATGTTAATGATCGCTGTGCCTAGAAGGACAGCCCGTTGGCCAGAGGCGAAGTAGTTTTGAACGCTGGGTTGCGAATCAAAAGAGCTTGGATTCGAAACGGATGTGGAAGGAGGTTCACTGGAATTGGAATGCCGCGATGCAGAAGCGAGTGGTGTCGTTCCCCACAAGTGACGCAATTGTGGGCGCTTTGGCATTCACGCATCTGATGGCCTCTTGCGAAGCAATTGAGACACAGCTGTTTCTGCTTAATGTAGCTGGAACGAGCATCAGCGTTCATCTGGAGGAAGTGAGGGTATACCCGGATGGGGTGATTCTCTTTGGAGCAGAGATCTCACGTTCTCCTCTTTGGAACCACGGTAGTCCCGAACGAGTGAACCCTTCTTGGAACAGGGCTCCCTTGGGAACGGAACGGATTCGGATCGCCTTAGGACCCGTGCGTGGAAGGGTTGCCTTCGATGGCTTCCAGCGTCAGGTACCTCTGACTCAGGAAGGAATCCATTTCGTTCCACGACGGCATCTCCTTCTTCGTGGTGACGGAGTCTTCCCACAAAGCCCGGGTCAATTTCAGAAGTTTGGAGGCGCAAATCGTCACCAGCAAGCTGTCCCAGTTCTCGGTGGAGACCTTGGAGTGTGCCAGTGCGGTTAGTATCCCATGGATCGTCTCTTGGAGCTCCTTCAACGCACGACTCGACTCCGAGATGACTGGGGACAACGAGAGGAGGATATTGATTTGGTTGGTCACCAGGAGTCGGTTATTTTCGTACCGGTCACGGAAGGCATTCCAGGCCGCCTCGAACCCGTCGTTGGTCAGCGGGGACCTCGCAACGATGACCCTTGGATCGCCAATGATCTTGGAAGTCAGATGGTACAGCTTTTCCACTGGAGACAGTCGTGAATTCTGGATGTAGATCGCTGTAAACAAATCCCGGAAGGTGGGCCAGCGGACGTAGTCTCCAGTGAACACCTCTATGTCACAGGGGGGCAATCGACAGCCACCATGAGAGTTTGGCTGTGTAGAAGGAGGGACTGTTTGACCGGCAGCTTGGACATTGATGTCAGCGTCGATTTCTTTCCAGCACAATGTATTTTTCAATATCCAATAATTCAATATTTCCGGGCGTAGCTATAAATATATATGTATATGCAAAACGAAGAAATAAGTGCGGCCGATTGAAACGGGGGTGGAAGCGAGAATGTCTGGGCTCGAACTTACAGACTAGTGGAGAGAGCGAAGCGTGGATCGCGAGAGCGCCCACGACCGCGCGAGAGCGGGATCGTGAGCGCCGCCCACAGTGCTATTCACCAGTCTGCTGCTACCCTGAACAATATATATTTGGGGAGGTTCATACTGGATTAAATATTATTAAGTGTCTGATTTCGACAACGGTCCCACGGTGTCGAATAAGCCACTCGTCGGGACCCTTACATAAGAATTTATATATATATATTCGGAAAAGCGAAGGAATTTTAATGAGGGAAAGATTTGTTTTACATGTTTCTTATTTATATATCATAAAAGTCCGATGTCGGTCCAGCGGTGTTGGGCGTTGTAACGATCACCTGTGGTTCTTTACAGCATCATCTAACTCCATTTGTAGATATGCGTTTATCATGACAATTTTTTTGAAGTCGCCACAGATCCGTAGTGCTCCACAAAGCTTGGGTGCTAGTACTTTGGCAAGGCCCAGTTGCTGAATTTCACTGCTTTCAAAATACAGGCATCTGAAAGACGATTTACTTCCTCCTTAAATTGTTCCATTTGAGCAAATTGAATTTGTCTGCTTTTGTAGAATTTTGGCACGAAATTAAATGCTTGCCTTAAAGTTATTTATTTTACCGCTAGCCGGTTCAAATCCAGTCCGAACAGATTGCTTCAATTTTCTACATTTCCTACGATTATGACAACATTTGCCGATTTATTGCCACAGAGTTCACCCAGCGCTCGCTTCTATGGCTCGTCTCTGATCGGATGCGGGTATGGGTTCTTGAAGGGTACCTTTCAGTTACTGGCTCCGTTCCCAAGTTAATATTCTATTGAAATTCGGATGTTACAGGGAAGGGAAAGTCAGGGAAGCAATACCCTGGAAGTTAAGGTAAGAAGAGAATAGAAAGGCGAGAGAAAAGTAAGGGGTATACCGAAGCTTCGGACATCCCTGATGGCACTGAGTTGTGCCACGCCCACCCTACCATGATCCTGAAAAGCCGATAGATATAACATCAGGATTCCTGAGATGTCTTGTACCGGCCAGATCGACATGGTTCCCCAAATAAAGCAATAATTTAGCTCATATTTATAGTAACCAGTATTTTATTAAACATTTACCTCAACTAAACACATACTTCCAAAATCGATCCAGCAAAAAACAAATGATTCACAATTAAGTTGACCGAATACCCTAATGAAATCAATGCGTACTAAAGATAATTATATGATTAAATAATATAAAGACAAATAATTTCATAGATTGAGGGTTATAATATAGAGCAAAAACAGATTAAATATATTTCCCTTAACCGAAAATGTAACATTATTTCGCAATATATGTATATACGGCCATCGACCTTACTAACAACGACGGACGGGCCTTAAGCTGGCTTTACAAACTAAACGCTGGTAGGCCTGTGTTCGGAAATGCAGAAGGCATCTCAGCTGTGGCTCAGGCAACAATTTGACCGTCGGACCGCTTTGGCGGACGTTAAGCTTTCGACATGATCGCGGAGTTAAGTTTACATAGTCATATTAAAGTAATATATATAAAAACTCACTTACAGTTTGTTTTTCCCGCGTCAAAAGATCTTTCGCTGCTGGTGTCTCTGCTTGGAAAGAATTTCATTTTGGGTTTATCTGCCAGAAAAAATGTCTCGGCCTGCTTGCGCTACATTGCATAAGCTCAGCGCCAAACAAAAGCTTCTAAGTTTACATTTCTTCCTCTTCTTTTTTCAACGGACAAAAAAGAATTATTTTTTTTAACTCTAAGTTGAGAAGAAAAACTGTCTATGTTCCGAGGACATGGAAGCCGCTATCCTGATAAGCAATGGATGGGGATGGGTTAGGTTTTTTTTTGTATTTTTTGTTTGTTCGATCTAGGTAACAAGGACCACAATAAGTAGCACCTACACATATATAGCTCGGGCTGCATGGGCACCGACTGCACATTTGACGGATTTAATCCATACAACAAATCTCTATCATGCCGATACAGACGGCAGAGGGTTAGGCAAATGAAAATATAATTTCGCACTACACATTGGCCGTCTTGAGGTTAGGATTGCACGTGGCTCCTGTTCACAGCACTAGAAGCAGATTTTAGCTCCAGTAAACCTAATCTGACCGCAGGTAAACGAGGTCACAGTGATAGCATTGGGCCAATGTGATGGGGAGATTTCATTTCGTCTTAGCCCAATTCTTAACCTTTCACCTAGATGGCGCTACTCCTAATTGACGTGTAATTTGTAACGCAAATAAGACAAATCATACATCTGTTGAAAACGCCAGAAGCGGCTTGGTAATATATTTTGTCAACTGTTTTGATCGTTGATAACTATGACCCCTTGCTAAGTTATAACAGCAGCACAAAAACTACATTGCCTACTTTCAGGCAGTTTAAAAAAAATATTGCCTATCCTTTCGACAAGCGCACGCTGGCCTCCCATAGGCCAAAAATAAGAAAGTCAAATAAATATTTTGACTGTAAATGTATCAACACTTCTTTATAATTGGTCAAGCTATTAAACTGTATTCTTGTTTTTGTTTTGTCCTCTTCAAGAACAGCATCGAAAGAGACAACATGATATTACTTTGGTATTGCAGCGTAAGCAACTTGCAAACAGAGCTCTCAAAAAAAAAATTAAAAAGTATTTAAAAAGAAGTTATTGTGCGATAACTATATTTATACAACAAAAAGTATATGTACTCCTTCCTGTGTTTTGTGTAAATCGGTATTGGGTTAAGTACGTTGTTGTGGACGTTCTGTGTTTGTCTTTGCTGTGTTTCGTTAGAGTTTTTTGACCGTCACCTCACAACTCAATAAATGTTTTTTTTTATTGTTTATTAAAATTTTAAGAACATGAGGTGCTAAATTCAAGTGCCACTAGGTGCCACTGCTCTTGCAATATACAAAAAGGTAACCTAACCTAAACTTTAAAAAAGCACATGTATTTAGCGAGTTCCGTCTGACGCCGCCGAGAAAAATGCAAGAAGCGTCGTTGTTGTTTTTTGTTGAAGTTGTTCTTTTGTTGTTATTTATATAAAATATATATTTTCTCATTTCTTACATATATTTTTTTGAATTTTTCCCATATATTTGTTGAACTTTTACATTATAATTAAAGCGTGTACATATTAACTATGGAAAAACCTTTAATAATTTTGTGGTTGTTGTTGGTAATTTAAAGTTGCATTTTTGTCTTTTTTCGTTTAAAAAATAATGATTTTACCAACAAAAACTCGTTCTTGGACTGATTGTTCCTATGGCAGCTATATGATATAGTATCTCGATTTTCACTAAACTTGCCCTGGCTATATAAAGTTGTTTTTAATGAAGAATTATAAGGTTGCGTTGCAATACAACGGAAAACAAAAAAGTTTTCCATACAAACACTTCATTTCAGACCGATCGTTAAGTTCGAAAACATGCGTGCCTACCCACGACAGAAAATATGACTTTTGCTTCTCGACGGAGATAACGTCTCCCAATTTTGTTGATCCTTATTAAAACAACGGACAAACTGCTTATTCTGCAAATCTATTAACTGTACTGTTTTGTGCGAAAATGGCCTCCATCCATGATTGTTTTTTTTTTCACAAATTCCTCTCCGAATTGTTGCTGTTGAGCCAACAATGCTTTAATGTCTGATTCCATTGTTAATTTCTTAGTTTTTAATCGTTCGATCTCTTTTTTATTAGACTACCGACACGAAATGCAAAAAATGATGATTTGTGTGTGTTTGTATACGAATCATATGGCTGATGCAATGTTGCTTATTTTTTTAATACATAACACTGTTCATGAAGAATTTTGTGGGACGTATCGCGAAGTATGCCAACGATTGAATTTGCTTGATATTGACATGCATTGGCATCTTACACTTGAAGATGTAGCATTCCCATCAAGTCCATATCAAATTCGGACACTTTTCGATATTATTTTAGTCAAGTGCAGTCCAGCAAAGCCATCTGAATTGTGGCAAAAACATCAAAATTATTTTTCAGAGGATTTTTTATACCGACTACGGCGTCAATAGAGTGATATAAACATGGACTATACGGCGGACATTTACAACGAAGCATTGATCTCTACTGAAGATCTTTGCTTGATGATGGCAAGCAAAGCATTATCTCAATTAGGTATGACAGCGCTTTATCGTGAGCTACTGAGCTTCTTCAGCAGCGTAATTGCCAACTATTTATTTAAACACAATTGTTTTCTATTTAAGATGATTTATTTTCCATGCAAGGCGATTGTTGCGAGAGCTTAAGTCGAGATTTACATGTATACAACGACGACGACGATTCGAGACGAGATGCTAGGTGAAGACTGTTTACATGTATACAACGACGACGACGATACGAGACGAGATGCTAGTTGCAGACTGATTCCAAGGGCAGGCGGGCCGATTGCCCGTGCCCAAATGCAAGTGAGAGCGAGCGATGCATCGAGGAAGCGATAGAGGTGGCGAAAGATCGAGAGAGCAATATAGAAGACGACAGATCGAGAGAGCGATGTAGAAGGCGAAGTAAAGAAAGAAGACGAGAGAGAACGGCTGGATAGGCTGCTGCCGTGCGGGAGCTTATGTATATATGACAATATGTAGGCAATGTGGTACAGTGGGCAGTATCAAAGACGAACAATAATGGAATTTACTCTACTGCTGCATCACTGACTAAGACTATGTTTTATGACCAATTTTGGGCTGCGTAACCCAACACACAACCTTTTCAACCAAGAACTGCAGCGTGAACAACAGTATGATCTGCCGAGCTTAATGCGTTTGTGCAAAACAATGAGCCACGATTAAATATCAATCGAAGACTGGCTTATGACCAAATATTGCGAGCTATCGTAGAACAACATGGTGGACTGTTTTTTTTGGATGCACCTGGAAGTACCGGAAAAACGTTTGTCATTTTGATTATTTTGGCTACCATTCGAGCACACAATCGAATCGCATTGGCTTTGGCTTCGTCTGGCATCGCTGCCATAAAATAATTATTGGTAGTCGCACGGCGCACTCTGCCCTTAAGTTGCCCTTGTACATGCCGGCTGACTATAATCACTAACCATACAGTACATAGATGAGACATTTCATACAAACGGCTGTCGCAAGCGAAGTCTGAGATTTGCAGTACCAAGCGTTCGGCTCGGTACAGCAACTGTTCGGCTCATGACGCGGCGCTAGCCGAAGCCGACAGCAACGAAGCAATGGCATTGGTGTGTGTGTTATTACACACAACAAATTTTTGATTGTAGGCATTGTCAGTTCTTGGGCTCTTGGGTTTTTGGTTTCTGTTTTATTTTGTTTTGCTTCAGCGTATTTGGATGTATGGGTGCACATATATGCTCACGTACATTGTTTAAGTATTGCTGCTGGTAGAACGAAATTTCTCAATTCCCTTAAGATTCTTGGATTTCTGTGCTTGTTACCCTTTACTTTAGCATTTTTAGAGTCGACACGTTTGAAGACACTTGCCTTATAATATCAGAATAACTCTTGTTTTGTATATGCTCTAGATGATAATTTTGTTTAATATAGAAAATATGAATATATAAGCGGATATGCATATGTAAATATATACATATAATATATTTCATACATAACTCCTATTGGAATAATTGTCCATTAGAGTATTCAGGGTGCAAATTGTGAATAAGCAAATAATTTTCATTTAATATATATATTTGTATATAATTAAGTCGTATACACATAAAGACTATACAGTTTGTACTATATATACACATATGTATATTTAATTGTATGGTATATCATATAATATATTAATATATATATATATATTATATGTATATGATCACATACAAAAAAGTTATATGCGCTGAAAAAATTATATATGTATATGTATATCATCCATTATTATGGATATTAATGACATATAAATAGGTATTGAATGGGTCTATACACATTTTAGTGTCATTGCCCAACAATCGTTCCTCGCTTTTTGAAGCGAATGCAAAGAATTCATTGGAGATTATGACTTTATGAAGACGCAGCTCGGCACAAGTACGCACACATAAATATGTAAGAACTTGCAGCTCTGTGCGCACTCACACATGCAAGCTCGTTCTATTTTTAGATCCATAGCTCGACTTCGAGCTGCCGAATTTGCGACGAGAAAAATGTATTTACTGAGAGCTGCATAGGTAATGACGATAGAATACTCTACAGACAATTAATTTCATGTGAAGTCCTGTATGCTATACATTTTGTATTTTTACACATTTACATTCGTTCATTATATTCGTTTATAGTACATCAAACAAAATTAGCATATAAAGGCTATACAAAATATTATTTTTATTTGTATTGTGGGCA
>OZ018402.1:20070430-20104372 GCA_963969585.1 Drosophila helvetica | reverse complement strand
TGGCCGAGTCCATGAAGGAGGCTGGATTTGAGCTAGGCTGGTCAGAAGTACGCACCAAACTAGAGAATATGACGGACTTTTATATGACATCCATCTAGAATAAAAATGAAGTGTATATACCAATCACATATAATACAAAATGAAAATATTGATTTATCTCTTACCAATTTCCCCTAGGCAATGGGGAAATCCAATTGCTTCAAAGCCCTGGACGCATTCATCAACTTTGTCTGTTGTCAGATAATCGGCAGACATATATTCATCAGAAAACTGGGTAATCACAGCTGCGCAAAATTCATGCAGAATTTTGCAGGCACTGTTGGCTGCCACTCTGAAGAGCCTACCAACTACTCGGTATTCAGATGAAGACCCCAAGGTGTAGAGGGTAATTGCAATTCGTTTCTCCAACGGAATCGCATCTCGCCAGTTGGTGTCTTTCTTTCGAAGAACGTCGAGTCGGCTTACCAATAAACAGAAGGTGGACTTCTCCATCCTGAAACTTTCTTTGAAAAACTCCTCGTTGTTCTCCAGAACATCCTTCTCCCAAAAAGTGCCGTACCGCTTCTAAAACATATAAAACATTGTCTTGTACAAACAATTTTACTTGGATTATAATTTATTTACAACCGTCCACACACTTCTTGGCATAGTTTTATTAAAATAATTCAGCATTGCAATATATTCTTCCTCATCGTATTCCTCATTTTCGACCAACGCCACCATCAATTTTTGCATAAATATTTGTTGCTGTTGAAGCGCAGTCGAAACCACAAATAAATGTTCCATATTTGTTGTTTATTTTCACAAAAATGTAGAGCACAAATTTATTGTTTATTATTGTAAGCTGTTTTTTTGGTGGATGTTGTTTATTTTCAAAGAAATGTTGAGCACAAATTTTTGTTTATTATTGTCAGCTGTTTTTTTGGTGGATGGGGGATGGTGGATGGTGGCCTGTGGGAATCGAGGTTTAACATCTGTCAAAAAATCCCACCGTTCCCCGTTAATGTACTGTGTGGGAAGAGGCTATAATTCATACAATTTTAATTAGATTGCAATTTATTTAAAACCATCCACACCTTTCTTGGCATACTTTCATTAAAATATTTTAGCATTGCAAAAATTCTGGCTCATCGAATTAATTTATTTGGTTCTCACTTCTGTTGAACGACACCATACAATTTGCCAACAACATCTGTTGCTGTGAACCACACTCGAAACAATTGATACAGTTAAAATTCACAATTGCCACAAAATTCAGTGCGCAAATTTTTTGTTTGTTATTGTTGTCAGCTTGTTTTTCAATGGATGGTAGATGGTGGCCTGTGGTAACCGAGGTTTCACGTCTGTCAAAAAATCCCACCATTCCCAGTAAATGTTCTGTTTGGGAAACGGCTGTAAACGGTCGCCAGTGTTAATAATAACCCGTAATGGCTGGTGGATGGTAGCCTGTGGAATGGGCCATACGAAACAAAAAGTAACGAACACAAATGAATGATGCACAAACAAACATAAAGATGTACGAAAATATACGAACAAAGATTATTTTTTGCAGTTTTTCTAGTGATGGTATACATTATGATAACGTATCATTTAAACCAATTTTGTTCATAACATTGCTGAATAACTTGTTTAATTTATGCCAGAAAATCGGCTGTCTGGCCCAATGTGCAGTGGTGTGTCATTCAAATGTAGTATTTACAAATTAAGCTGTATATTATTAATCAAACAAAAGCACCTCTTAAAGAGGTAAAAAACTAGTGACCTTCAACATACAAAAGTTTTTATATCAACTTTTGTGACGAAAAATGATTTTCCATCTGACTACATAAATACACTATCTAAAGTTTACTTATTCGGATATACAACAATGCAAAAAAAAATGGAACATTCTCCTCCACCGGCCCCAACAGTTCCAATTTTCTAAATTTGTACCTTAACACTTTCACCGCTCTTTCTAATGAACCATTTACATTTTTTAAAATCTTGGTATCCATCCTTCTATTTTTTGCAATACCTTTCGATTGGGGTATCACTCGTTATGATCGGACGGTCACAGTAGATTTTCATTTCTTCCAGTGTCTTCTTCTAGCTTAGTAGTCTACTCTCTCTCTCTACTCTACTCTTCATCATTACGTTGACTGCCGTCCACAGTGATAAGTAATGTTGAAATTGACTAGTATTCCCACCTTTTTGATTTCGCTAGAATTGAGTGCCCCGGGCAGACCCTGTTTGTTTCAGGCACCAGGAATTCAAAGTCCAGCGTTCCTCCTCAAGTAATACCTGAAGTTCCTGTCGGCACATGTCCAGGCGCATTCGATCAGCACTGTCCACCACCCACACCAAGCCATCTGTGCACTAAAAGTAGTTGCGCCAGTAGGAGGAAAGGGAGCCGTTGTGCTTCAGAGTCAGAGTTCTTCGCAACGTCCTCCTCTCAAAAAGATCCATATCGCAGCTTGGTATAAATTATTTAATATAAAATAGAAGAATGGTCTTTAACATTTAGACTTTCAATCAAAAGGTTAGTCAAATCATCGATGTTCAAGTAAATCTTGTCCACAAATCTTGCGGAGAGACCACCTCACTTTCCGGAACAAGAATCGTGCAGAGGTTATAGATATAACCCTGGCCTCGAACAGCGGCTCCCTCGCCATTGATAAGATCCAGATAAGATCACTTGGTTAATGGCCTTGGTCATTCAGTCCTTACTAATCCCCGGGGCCAGATGAGACTACCATGACCTACTACCATGGCTAATATTTTAAGGATACCTCGTAACTGTGCACGTACCCAAAGAATGGAGGGAGGTAATGGTAGTCGTCATCCCCAAGGCTGGGAAGATAAGCATCTCACCCAAGGACCACCCATCCGCTTGTACACGTTTTTGTTGAAAACAATTGAACGCCTAATGGATATACAGTGTAAATCCAGGCTCAATGAATGAGTCTTAACCGGAGCTCAACATGCCTACCTGAAAGGTAGATCAGTTGAGTCCGTACTGCACGAAGTAGTTAGGCAATTTAAAAAGACTCTTAATTACAAGAAATACACTTTACGGCCCTTCTCGATATAGAGGATGCCTTCAATAACATCAGGATCAAGACAATTACAGCCTCAGGACCAGAACGATAAACGCTAGCTTAGGTCTCTCAAGGAAAGCGAACGACCGATAGATGGGCACGCCAAAACGGCCTAGGGGTGAACCCTCAAAAAACCGAACTGGTGCTGTGCTCACCGAGTTTAAAACTACCTGAAATTCTGGTAACAACACTTAAACTATCTAGTGAAGTCAAGTATCTAGGCGTCGTCCTTGACTCCAAACTCTCCTGAAAACGGAACACGGAGGAAAGAAAGAAAGAGACAATTGCAGATTTCTACTAAAAGTCTGCATGAATAGCAAAAAACCGCATTCGAATTATCTATGCCCAAAATAAATTGAATGAATTCGAAAGCTTCGCTTATAGAGTGTGAATGAGTGAGAGTGATGACGTATAGCCACAAAGCAAAAAACACATAGTGGACAAAGAGGGGCTGCATAAATTTTCTGGGCTTTTCGGTCCCATCCTCTCTCGAAATTTTCTGCTGCAGCCAGAGAGAGAGCCCTTTGAGTCAGCCCATGGTGAAATTATATATAAGGTGACGTATCCACAACACGTGCTCTCTTTCGGGGACGTTATTTTGTGTCAGTCGTTTGTCAAACGTCGTCGAAAGAGGTTGTGTAGCGCACGATTTTTTCGTTTTCTTCTTCTTCATTGTTTACGAATGGACTCGTACACAGAAAACAATGAAGAAAATATGCTATTATATGTACCTTTATATATATGTATTTGAATTTCGCCCTATTATACTTGTTATTTAATTTCTCAAACAAAATTCTTTAATTATGAATTAAAGTATTATAATTTGCTTTAAACTATTTCTTTTAATTTATTAGCAGAAAAGTTTTTTGCCAGCTGAAAAAATAACAAACGAAGAGTGCAGAGCGAAAAACGCTTGCCATCTCTTTCTAGCGCTTGCCTCTATGAGAGCAGAGAGAGCGAGTTGAAAAAATAACGTCCTCACCACAGCCGAATACGCCACCTTTATAATAATTTCACCATGAGTCAGCATCTCTCTCGCTCCATGCGTAAGGCTGAGATCTTACTTTATGTATGTTAGCATCTAAAGCATATACATTAGGGAGGGTCAATTTGTATGGAGTAAAAAAAACGTGGTAAGCATCCACCAGAATCGGAATATACGAAGAATTCTAAGAATCTTTCTCTAAGAAACCATGAGAAACCAAAATGAGAATGATGTATTTTATTTGTTGAAATTAACCAAATGAACTATTAATGATTTGACGAAATGATATACAAAATGCAAGTGCTTGCTGGAAAAACGGTAAAAAATTTATTTTAAAATACCTAAATCTGAAATTTTCATCCTTCTCAGTGCGAGCTAGGAATTCATTTTGGACACAGGGTTTCTTGGGGAAAGATACTAAGAATTCTTCGTAGATTTCTTTCGTAGATATTGTAAGGCAAACGTCTTCAAAAAGTGTTAACTCTAAAAATGCTAAAGTAAAAGATACACATGAGCCCAGAAATCCAAAAATTGAAACGATCTCACAAATTCAGCTTTAGTGCCCATCAATACTATGAAAGGCACGCAAAGTACGCGAGAATGCATGTGCACCCGTACATTAAAATAATTAAGAACTAAAACAGAAGAAAGAAATCAAAAACCAGTTCTGCCACTGAAACCGACAAAATTATACAATCACATATTTCTTGCGCTTGCTTCGTTGCTGTCGAATTCGGCTCTCGCCGCGTCATGAGCCGAACGGTTGCAGTATCCGAGCCCTGGATACCGCATATTTAGTCTTCGTTAGCGACGGGCGTTTGTATAAACTCACATATCTATATACTGTATGGTTAGTGGTACTGGTCTCCAAACACGTCTTCCAGCTTTATGTTGAAAAGCTACGATTTTTTGTGATTTCTCGTAAGATGTGTTTCATTTTGCAGCCGGTCATATAAAAATCGGTTGCCTGCGGACTCGACAGCAAATGAAATCGAAAAAAGACTTCGGCTTCAAATACTCTCAATGCGCTCTTTGCGCTCGTCCTTTGTGGGGCGGATGGGGGCGTGGCGAAATTATGCAACAAACTCGTCTCGGTTTGATATCACAGGAGCTTGAATAGAAAATGGCCGAGTCCATGAAGGAGGCTGGATTTGAGCTAGGCTGGTCAGAAGTACGCACCAAACTAGAGAATATGACGGACTTTTATATGACATCCATCTAGAATAAAAACGAGGGGGAACGTTGTGAGCCTCGTCTACCGCCGCGGCTCTACTTTATACCCGGTACTCAGTCAGTATATGTGTATGTGAGCTGTAATAAATTACATTATTACATGTTCGCAAAAGGGATAAATTTAGTTTTAGCCAAAAAAGAAAAAAAAAAATTAAGTCAACCTTTTCGGAGATTTATATATATTATTTCCATTTTTGTTTACATACGTTTTTTACATCTGTCTTTTCTACATGTCTAAATCTACTTCCTACATATACATACACGGCTATGTGCGAGACAGAGAGGGAATGAGTCTGCGCTTGGAAGGCCACTGAAATTTCAATTGTTCCTTCTGACTATATTTATGATCCGATCAGATCCAGATTCAATAGTCTGATAGATATTGTCATTTTCTATGATTCTGCGTTTTTGGTTTTCCCGTATCTTCAAAATTGTAGATTTTCACATTTTGTGGGGGCGGAAGGGGGCGTGGCCAAATTTGGAAATACACTTGTACTGACGTGATATCACAGGAGCATGGATAGAGAGTTTGGTTGCTCTAGCTCTTATAGTCTCTGAGATCTAGGCGTCAAACAATTCGATCAGGCATAGCACCCACCCCGGTGTGTGAGAGAGAGCGAGAGGGAACGATGCGTCTGTAAATGGTTTTCTCTATTGTGGCTATATTATTAATCCGATCTGATCCAGATTCAATACTCTGATATATGGTCATCTTCTATGATTCTGCGTTTTTAATTTTCACGTATTTTAAGAATTGTGGTTTTCGTCCTTCGTGGGGGCGGAATGGGGCGTGGCCAAATTTTTAAACAAACTCGTCTCGGTTTGATATCACAGAAGCTTGGATAGAAAATTTGGTTAGATCTAGCTCTTGTAGTCCCTGAGATCTAGACGTCAAAAAATTCGATCAGGCTAGCACCCACCGCGCTGTGTGAAAGAGAGCGAGATTGAACGATGCGTCTCTAAATGGTTTTCTCTATTGTGGCTATATTATTAATCCGATCTGATCCAGATTCAATACTCTAATAGATATGGTAATTTTCTATGATTCTGTATTTTAGTTTTCTCGTATCTTAAAGATTGTGCATGCCACAGATTTTCGTCCTTTGAGTGGTCGAAAGGGGGCGGTGCGAAATTTTGAAATAAAGTTTTAACAGTGTGCTAGGACAGGAGTCCGAATGCAAAATTTGGTTGCTCTAGCTTTTACAGTCTCTCAGCTATAGGCGCTAATAAAGACGGACAGACATAGCTATATCGACTCGGCTATTGATGCTGATCAAGGATATATATAGTTTATGGGGTCGGAAACGCTTCCTTCTGGGTGTTACACACATCCATTTTTTCAACAAATCTAATATACCCCTTTACAAAATGAAAATATTGATTTATCTCTTACCAATTTCCCCTAGACAATGGGGAAATCCAATTGCTTCAAAGCCCTGGACGCATTCATCAACTTTGTCTGTTGTCAGATAATCGGCAGACATATATTCGTCAGAAAACTGGGTAATCACAGCTGCGCAAAATTCATGCAGAATTTTGCAGGCACTGTTGGCTGCCACTCTGAAGAGCCTACCAACTACTCGGTATTCAGATGAAGACCCCAAGGTGTAGAGGTTAATTGCAATTCGTTTCTCCAACGGAATCGCATCTCGCCAGTTGGTGTCTTTCTTTCGAAGAACGTCGAGCCGGCTTACCAATAAACAGAAGGTGGACTTCTCCATCCTGAAACTTTCTTTGAAAAACTCCTCGTTGTTCTCCAGAACATCCTTCTCCCAAAAAGTGCTGTACCGCTTCTAAAACATATATAACATTGTCTTGTACAAACAATTTTACTTGGATTATAATTTACTTACAACCGTCCACACACTTCTTGGCATAGTTTTATTAAAATAATTCAGCATTGCAATATATTCTTCCTCATCGTATTCCTCATTTTCGACCAACGCCACCATCAATTTTTGCATAAATATTTGTTGCTGTTGAAGCGCAGTCGAAACCATAAATAAATGTTCCATATTTGTTGTTTATTTTCACAAAAATGTAGAGCACAAATTTATTGTTTATTATTGTAAGCTGTTTTTTTGGTGGATGTTGTTTATTTTCAAAGAAATGTTGAGCACAAATTTTTGTTTATTATTGTCCTCTGTTTTTTTGGTGGATGGGGGATGGCGGATGGTGGCCTGTGGGAATCGAGGTTTCACATCTGTCAAAAAATCCCACCGTTCCCCGTTAATGTACTGTGTGGGAAGAGGCTATAATTCATACAATTTTAATTAGATTGCAATTTATTTAAAACCATCCACACCTTTCTTGGCATACCTTCATTAAAATATTTTAGCATTGCAAAAATTCTGGCTCATCGAATTAATTTATTTGGTTCTCACTTCTGTTGAACGACACCATACAATTTGCCAACAACATCTGTTGCTGTGAACCACACTCGAAACAATTGATACAGTTAAAATTCACAATTGCCACAAAATTCAGTGCGCAAATTTTTTTTTTGTTATTGTTGTCAGCTTGTTTTTCAATGGATGGTAGATGGTGGCCTGTGGTAACCGAGGTTTCACGTCTGTCAAAAAATCCCACCATTCCCAGTAAATGTTCTGTTTGGGAAACGGCTGTAAACGGTCACCAGTGTTAATAATAACCCGTAATGACTGGTGGATGGTAGCCTGTGGAATGGGCCATACGAAACAAAAAGTAACGAACACAAATTAATGATGCACAAACAAACATAAAGATGTACGATAATATACGAACAAAGATTATTTTTCGTTCATTTATGGACAACACTACTCTCAAAGATGAATTTTTCCGCAGGCTTCCTACTAGTTTGACCATAGTTCCAGGTATAATCATATTTTGCTCGCCAACACCATCTGTTTTCCCATAAGGTAAGCCTCACAGTTCAAGTTATTCTAATGAAATACAACCATAATTATTCCTCAATATTATGATTACGAATCAGAAAGTCATTTATTGACATCCACAAATTCTGGGAGACGAACACAAAATGCTGTTGGTTGCGATAAAAAAAAAAATATGAAACGAATGGAAAAAGTACGAACTAAACATCTCCACACAATTGTGCTGCAAAACTGTTCGTACAGACTGAACAGCTGTTTTCAAAACCAATACAAACGTATATGGCTATTATAAGCATAGTGATCTGATCAATAGAACCGCAAGCGAATATATACTCACAAAATGGTAGCCCAAAGCTACCCCAAAGTCAAAAAAATGCATGTTAATAGAAATAGGTACTTCGAAAAAAAATGGAACCACACTGAACATCTGAAAAAAACCAAAACTTGGATGTTTTTTTTTGTATATTTAGATATTATGATCAAATATCTATTTAATTGAACTAGTTCAAAAATAATCACCTTGAAACAATTTCAAGCGACTGGGACAATCTGGCAACACCACTCATTGGAAACGTCAAAAATTCCTTTCCTTTTTTCAGCCTTTTTCCGGTCGGTTTACGGAGCGTAAGTTGTAGAATTTTTGTTTAGAAAGAAATGTTCAAACATCAAAATAGCTGTTTTTGGTTAATTTCTATTAAATATCTTACGTGATAGTACAGATATCAGGCTTGTGGTACTTTTGTAAATTTACTCCATTATCGTGTGAAATACTCCATTATATTGTGTGAAAGAATGAATGACAATAACAAAAATAAATGTGTACATTCAATTGCTTAACAAAAATACTCGTAGCTGTCAGCTGAATGTGTATACATGTATACATACATCATCTATGAAAAATTTTTTATACTAATGGGTATTTTATTTGTGGTTTTAGTGCCATCAAAATGCGGACGATCAACTCGAACCAGTGCGTGAAAATCCCCAAAGACATCAAGGCCTCGGTGAAGGCTCGCGTGGTAACCATTGCTGGTACACGCGGCACTCTGAAACGTAGCTTCAAGCATTTGGCTTTGGACATGTACATGTCTGATAAACGTACGTTGAAAGTAGAGAAATGGTTTGGAACTAAGAAGGAACTTGCGGCAGTACGTACCGTCTGCAGTCATATTGAGAATATGATTAAAGGTAAGGAATCAGTAAAACAACATTTCTCGAAGTTGATGCTGATTTTTCTGTAATTACAGGAGTAACGTTTGGCTTTCAATACAAGATGCGTGCTGTTTATGCCCATTTCCCTATTAATTGTGTCACTTCCGAAAATAACACAGTTATTGAAATTAGGAACTTTTTGGGTGAAAAGTACATTCGTCGTGTAGAAATGGCACCTGGTGTAACTGTCGTAAACTCTACAGCCCAAAAAGATGAGCTTATCGTTGAAGGTAACGATATAGAATCTGTATCTGGATCAGCAGCGCTCATTCAACAATCGACTACCGTCAAAAATAAGGATATTCGTAAATTCCTTGACGGCCTTTATGTGTCTGAGAAGACGACTGTAGTGAAGGTGGAATCTTAGAACATAGACATATGTATATTGTGTTTCAACCTGAAATGTTAATAAACTAATGGCCGAAGCTCAATGCGAATGAAAAACTGTCTTATACTTGATCATTATATTTACTGACAACTAAATATAACATTTCAAATCGTTTTTCCAATGATACTAATTTCATCGCAATATATGTTCATATGTGTGTATATAATTTTGCGTATTTAAAATTATGTGCAGTGTTCGTAATATATACTGTCACATAATTCTAATTTAATTCAACATATATATATACACTTACCAGAATAACTACGCGTGCAAGCATGTTGTACAACTTTATCGTTGAAGGAACCAGTTTTAAAAAATATATAGAAATTTAAATTTTTTAGGAATAATAGTAAATTTATCAGGCTTTATTTTGATTCAATATAACAAAAAAGGTATAGTCTGATTTTCAACAAGAAAAAGTATGCGTACAAAACAAAACCCCGAAGAAAATTCCGTTTTTTTGAAAATGTGATGAGAAATAAATTTGAAGTCGGATACGCTTTACGTTGAATTACTTCTGCCAACCGATTTGATATTGATTCGACCAATTTCTTGGTCCTGTACCATTCCTGGCTCCATACCTGAAGTATGAGTTTTTTGAGCATATCCTTTGATGATATGGTGTGGAGTCGGATCTTGCGCTCCAGAAGGTCCCACTGATGTTCAGTGGGAATAAGATCTGGTGATTGCGGCGGAGAATTCAACAGATTTTTAACGTTTTATAGCAACCAATGCTTTTTATTATGGCCAGTATGCTTCGGGTCGTAGCCTTCTTCCAACAAAAAATCCTTTTCAAGTCCAAATTTCGGGGCGCTTTGGTGCAAATTTTGTTTTAGAATATCCATGTACTTCTTGTGATCGCCATCACTGAACATCATATCATCCCACTGAACATCATATCATCAAAGAATATGCTCAAAAAACTCATACTTCAGGTATGGAACCAGGAATGGTACAGGACCAAGAAATTGGTCGAATCAATACCAAATCGGTTGGCAGAAGTAATACAACGTAAAGCGTATCCGACTTCAAATTCATTTCTCATCACATTTTCAAAAAAACGGAATTTTCTTCGGGGTTTTGTTTTGTACGCATACTTTTTCTTGTTGAAAATCAGACTATACCTTTTTTGTTATATTGAATCAAAATAAAGCCTGATAAATTTACTATTATTCCTAAAAAATTTAAATTTCTTTATATTTTTTAAAACGGGTTTCTTCAACGATTAAGTTTTACAACATGCTTGTACGCAGTTATTCTGGTAAATGTATGTATAATATACATATTCAGTCGAACTTCTCTATAACGAAGATTTCCATATAACGAATTCCGTGAATATTGCACGAGTATATATGTATGCACATGCCTTCATTATGGGTATCGATCTCATACCATTGGGATGCCAGGCCTGGCCAGGCCATATACTATATGTACAACAGTCGATCTTCTCTATAACGAACTTCCCCATAACGAATATATTTCCAGAACTCCGCACTTTCGTTCAATTGTCAGTACGTTTTGACTCCTTATAACTAATGTTTGTTTTCCTTATAGCGAATATTTCTCTATTACGAACTTTTTCCATGCCCGTACGCTTTCGATCTCACTAAAACTATGTTTATACCCGGTACTCGAAGAGGTATATTAGATTTGTTGAAAAAATGGATGTGTGTAACACCCAGAAGGAAGCGTTTCCGACCCCATATTCTTGATCAGCATCAATAGCCGAGTCGATATAGCTATGTCTGTCTGTCCGTCCGTCTGTCCGTCTGTCCGTCCATCTTCATTAGCGCCTATAGCTCAGAGACTATAAAAGCTAGAGGAACACAATTTTGTATCCAGACTCCTGCCCTATCACACTGTTGCAAGTCTATTTCAAAATTTCGCCCCGCCTCCTTCCGCCTACTCCAAGGACGAAAATCTGTGGCATGCACAATTTTAAAGATACGAGAAAACTAAAAACGCAGAATCGTAGAGAATGACCATATCTATCAGAGTGTTGAATCTGGATCAGATCGGATCATAAAGATAGCCACAATGAAGAAAACCATTTCGAAATGCATCGTTCCCTCTCGCTCCCTCTCACACACAGGGGTAGGCGCTATGCCTGATCGAATTTTTTGACGCATAGTTCTCAGAGACTATAAGAGCTTGATCAACCAAACTTTCTATCCAAGCTCCTGTGATATCAAACCGAGACGAGTTTGTTTCAAAATTTTGCCACGCCCCCTTCCGCTCCACAAAGGACGAAAATCCACAATTTTTAAGATACGAGAAAACCTAAAGCACAGAATCATAGAAAATGACCATATCTATCAGGGTGTTGAATCTTGATCAGATCGGATTATTAGTATAGCCAGAAGGAACAAATTAAATTTCAGTGGCCTTCCAAGCGCAGACTCATTTCCTCTCTCTCTCGCACACAGCCGTGTATGTATATGTAGGAAGTAGATAAAGACATGTAGAAAAGGCAGATGTAAAAAATTTATGTAAACAAATATGGAAACATCTAATAGATAAAAATCTCCGAAAAGGTTCGACTTAATTTTTTTTTTTTCTTTTTTGGCTAAAATTAAATTTGTCCCTTTTGCGAACATGTAATAAATTACAATAAGCTCACATACATATATACTGACTGAGTACCGGGTATAGAGTAGAGCCGCGGCCGTAGACGCGGCTCACAACGTCCCCCCTCGTTTTAAAAATTAGTTTGATTATGTATTTGGGGAAGTCCCGAACTATAAATGAGTGCTTCCCATACAAAAACACAAATTATTTAAAGTTAAATAAATTCGCTTTACAACACTGGAGGGAAACAACTCAAATTTCTGTTAAAAAAAAAGAAAAATTAAATTATTTCTGAAAATCCTCTTAATTCAACGGGGAAAAAGCAATTTTCCTTAGCTTTTTTGGTTGCCGCACATGCCGACGCAGACGGCCAAATCTTCAAGGTATATCCGCATTTCTGAACATTTCAAGGAACGAGTCTACCGCATGGCGGCCCGCTAAACTCGAGCTAACAGCGCCAGGAGCGTCGGTGGAATTCGGAGAAATGGCGAATATAGGGAAGACAAGGATGGCCACAAAGAAGGCGACGGGCACAAAAATTCTCATAGAGACGAGGAAAAAGAAGGAAGGAGAAGCCAAATCCGCCATTCCGGTAGGCATTAGAAAAGCGGCAAAACGTCAGATCATTCGGCACCTAAAATTCCAAGCAAGAAAACAAAAATGGCGGCGAACATGCCGGCAAACATGCCGACGAACATGTTCAAGACGAAAGCGATTGAGAAAACAGAAACAGAACGTATGATCTCAGTGAGTACGAAAAGTGACAGTAACTTAATTAACAAGTATTATGAGGGGCATAAAGGCCCATATATTGTGTTTCTCGATAAAATGAGTGCAAACAACAACAGAAAGGCTATTAATCAGTTCGAGCTTTCTGATCTGTTGCTCAAACTGGGAACCAGCGACATCGAGGAGGCTGCGAGAGTGGGCTACGGCAGGTGCAAGGTTGTCTGCAGGTCGGCGGATAGTGCAAATGGATTAGTGGAAAATAGTGGCTTCGCGGCTCATGGGTATTCAACCCGCATTTTCCGGCATTTAATTCAAAAAGCTGGTCTAATCTTTGGGGTCCCCGGACACCTCTCAGAGGAACGTCTCGCAGAGAGCTTAACTTCCGACATTCCAATTGAAGAAATTATCCTCATAACGAGGAAAGAGAACACGTCGGGTCAACGCGTTCCCACCGGCAGAGTAAAACTCTGGTTTAGAGGAGGACATTTGCCAAAACAGATAAAGTTGTTTTTTTCCAAAATAGATGTCAAACCGTTTGTGCAGTTTTGCCAATGTTTTAGGTGCTACCGTTTCGGCCATAGGGCACAACATTGTAAGAGTGGCTTGAAATGCCACAAATGTGGTCAGGAGCACAACAGCGAAATAATCTGCTCGGGGCTAGCCTGTGCCAACTGCAAGGGGGAGCACGTTGCCACTCATCTGCAGTGCGGGGCCAGGAAGAAAGAATACGCCATACAAAAGTGTATGACACTAGAGAACCTTACCAGGAAGGAGGTCAGGGATAGGTACCCAACACTTTTTGACAGGATTTCTCCCAACCTGGGGAGGATCAAGGGGAATATCCCCGTCCCATCTGGCAATCTAGTCACCACCCAGAACTCATTAACAACAGTGCAGAAGCTGCCAGGGAAATCCATTCGGTTGCTTCATTCGCCGAGGTGACCAAAGCTAACAAGGTGGCATCCCTCAAAGCAGAGGCGGCCAAGGCAGCAGCAAACATGGCGGAGTGGAGGAATGCGATTAATGCTGAGAGTTGCCAAATTCGAGAAAAATTTATTAGAAGTTCAGCTGAGGTGTACTCTCTGGCCCAGGTTAAGCTAAACGCATTGGGAGCCAAACTCACAGCATTCCTAGTCGATCCGATAAATGCCATGAAAGGGGATTCAATTGCAAATAAATTTATAGAGGAAATCAGAGAGTTTGTCAATACAACAAATGCAGAACTAGATAGGCGGCAAATTGCCCTAGGGATGGAAGAGGAGCCACGAATCACTAATTAATGAAGATCCTGCAATTGAACATACAAAGTCTGACATTCAACAACAACAAACAACTCCTGAACATGTTTCTGATAAAAAATGACATAGACGTCGCCATCCTCTCGGAGATTTGGGTGCTCAAGAACGCAGACTGTAGCATCCTAGACTATAATTTCTTCTGCAAACCCAGGGATGACGGATACGGTGGGGTAGGCATCTACATTAGAAATAGTATTCAATTTAGCATCTTGAAAGTAAATAACGACCTAGAAACTTTAGCAATTAGGACTCTGAACCTCAAGCCAACTTCAATATCTTTAGCATATATGCTGCGCCTTCATTGACTCTGCCACAATTCAAAGCGGGCATAAAAAATGTGTTCGAATTTGCTGCGTCACTTGACTATCCATCAATCGTGGGAGGGGACTTTAACGCAAAGTCTTCTATCTGGGGTAACGAGACCAGTGACCGCAAGGTTCGCTGCATTGAAAATGCCACCCGAGAGGCGGGATTCATCTGTCTAAACGACGGTTCACCAACCTTCTCTTGGAACCCAACGCAATTCTCAGCTCTCGACCTCTCGTTTTCCAACTATAGAAATGGAAGTATTAACTGGCAAGTCCTTAAAACTAAAATCACTAACAGCAACCACTTCCCAATCGTAATTTCGTTCGAAGGGCTGGATGCCTCCCCTCGAGGCAAGAAGGTCCTGCACAACAGAATCTCCCGGATTCTAGGAGCAAGCCATTTCGCTACACTGGAGGAACTCAACGATAGGGTAGCTTCGTTAAGCTAAAAAAACACGGTCACCATCCCTAAAAGCAACAAATACGTAGCTAAGAAATGGTGGAATGAGGTAACAGAGAAACTCTTTCGCGTGAGAAAAGCCTGTAGACAAAAGTACTATTTCACTAAAAAACTGGAAGACGCCAGAGCCACTTTAGAAGCCGAGAAAAACCTCCAAAACCATATAAAAAATCGCAGAAGGCAAAACTTCTCAAAATTTATTGAGGAGGTTTCTACTTCGCCCTCCATGTGGAGCAGAGTGAAGAACCTCAAGAAGTTCGGACAGGTCAAAAACATAGGAAACAAATGGACGGACGAGAACGACAAAAGTTTCCTCACCATGATTAAAGATACTCTTCCACGGCAAATAGTAGATCCCCCATTAACACTCTTTCCCCCTGGATCGGACCAGGAGATCCCGAACCTTTAGAACTGGAGCATTTCCTTACCTTCCTAAAATCTAGGAATCCCAATGCAGACCCCACCTCCATCCAAAACCACAGACCCATCTGTCTCATTAACACGCTTTTCAAAGCCATAGAGGGGCTAATAAAACTGAGGCTGGACGAGCACATAGCCATCTGTGACCTGCTGCCGGCCAGGTCTTATGCCTTCAGGAGGTCTTATGCCTTATCTAAGTAAATATAATGACAATTACAAATTCTTTGAAAAAGAAGACATTAGCTCGTACCAAACATTAGTACACTTCATTGACAAAATCGACGTAAAACTATAAGTAACACACCAAAATCTACAACTATTTGACTTGGCAATTTCCACCTTCACACAGGCGGGCGGCCAAATAATCCCACGCTACTCAAGGGTAGCATGGTAACTTCAAAACCCCAAAAAAAATAAAGTTAAATAAGCTTAAAAACAATTTCATTTGACGAATTCTATATATAGCGAATTTTCCATATAACGAACTGTTTTGTTGTCCCCTTGCGATTCGTTATAGAGAAGTTCTACTGTTGAACATATAGCCATTTACGAACACAGTTAATTGACCGGTGTGACAACTGTTATTAGTCGCTGGAGAATATCTTCCAAAATGTTTGGTGTTAAAGTAATCTTATCCTAACGTATGAATACAAATAGAGACAAAAAGAAAACCCAAAAATAAAGAAATTGGGATATTTTTAAAGTTAGATTATGAAAGCAATCAACCAACGGTGACGAGATTGATAGAATGTGAACGAATCAAATCAACTGAAAAATCATGCGTTTATTATACGTAAAGAAGAGGACTGGTAGTTATTTTTTGGTCGTGTACATTATTTACAGCCGTTGGTTGACATCTCTTTGATTAGACATATCGTGATTGTTGAATATATAAGAACAAAATATATCTCACAATTGGAAAAGCTGGAGTATAGCTATATTTTTTGTCAAGCGGTTTAAAATTAATCGACGTTAACCGTTTTTTTTTTTATATATTCGTTTTATTACTATAGCCTAGTACTCAGACAAGCAAACTTTTCTTGCGCAAGAAAGTTGCCTATATTTTGCTGTGTGACCAGTGCGACCAGCTGTGCATGCTCTACGGTTATACTGTTTTATGTTTGTTTACAAATAAAATCGATTGGAAATTCAAATATTGTCAGAAAGCAGGCCGGAATGTGGCACTGGAGAACGACAATGAACATAGAAATCTCCGCAATATTTAATAAATCAGTATCTATCAAATTATAACTAAATAAAAGGAGTATGGGGTATAAAATTGATAAATTGCAATATCTATATAATCGGATTCAATGAAATTAAATTTGTTTTCATTATTTCAATTTTCTAGCACTTTCCTGGCAGAACTCAGCTAGCCGCTAGGTATTGGTCTTTTTCATGTTGATGTCGACACACGATTGTCGATGACGACAGAATATAGCTGTTGTTTTGCTTGCAAGCCTAGTACTCAGACCAGCAAAAAATGTTATCGGAAGGAATCAGGGTTGATATTCGTATGAAACCGATACAAATATTTTGCATCAAAATTATTCCTCTAGGGTCATAATTTTGGCGGTACTCAGCACGATAAGTATTTAATGGTATTTGTGGTATTCCGCCAGGCACGAGAAATTTATTTGGCCGGTGAAATAAATGAAGTGGTGTGGGTGCATATGTGTTTGATTACAATCGAAATCGAAACGTAAACACAAAGCTATGGAGTTAAAAAAGCAAAATATAAAGAGATTGGGGGAGTTTAGCGACGAGGAGATTTTATTATTATTAAAAGAAATCGAGCAGATGCATTTCTATGTAATTTGGCGAATAAAAAGCAATTTGATGCAATCGCAATAAGAGGCGCATGGGAGTCTGTGGTTGCAGTAGTTGTATATTCCAAATTTTGCCAGCAAATTTTTTGCTGGTCTGAGTACTAGGCTTCAGTCGAGCCCAGCAAATACCATCTTTTCTTTTCAAGTATATATCGTTGCCTTTCCCGTATTAATCGGTCATTTATTTTGCTGGTCTGAGTACTCAGTTGCAAAATTCTAGCGCAAGAAATTTCTTGCGCAAGAATTACAGGCATGCATTTTTATCGTTTCTATACGAATATCATCCCTGATTCTTGCGCAAGAAAATTTTGCTTGTCTGAGTACTAGGCTTATACTAAATATATATCACATTAATAATAATAACGATAACAATATGTGCTGTAAGTAATAAACTACTTTTATATTGCGTTATCTAAACTTCGTTAAATCGAATTAAAAAATCCTCTTGAAGGGTGATTGAGCGCAGCAGCTTGTTAGGTAGGGTTCCTATCTGTCTTATATGTGTTTTTGCAGCAATGCCATAAATTTGAATGCCGTACTCCCATACTGGGGCCATGATAGTCTTGTAAATTAGAACTTTGTTTTTGAGCGTTAGCTTGTTCTTGGCGTTTAACAACCAGTACATTTTACGGGCCCTTGCTGTCAGCTGATCGGTGATGTTCTTGATGTGGCTTTTGAACGTTAGTCTTGAGGCAAGGGTAATGCCAAGGTATTTATGTTCCCTTTGTTGATTGATTAGAATTCCGTGCAGGAATACCCCAAGGCAGCTTCCTTGTTTCAGGGTGTGTGTTACTAACGCGCATTTGTCGGGGTTAATGCTGATTTTCCACCTGCAAGCCCAATTTTCAAACTTTTTGAGGTATCCCTGCAGAATGTCTGTAGCCTCATAAATGCATTCTGCTCTAGCCATTGCAGCAGTGTCGTCAGCGAATGTAGCCACAGTAAAGGTTTGGCTACCATGCATTCTAGTGATGTTTGGCTTCGGCATGTCATGAGTGTACAGTGTGTATAGAAGTGGCCCCAGTACACTGCCCTGAGAGACTCCAGCTCGGATGTATTTGGGTGCGGAGGCCACGCCACTCTGTAACACACAGAAGCTCCTCTCAACAAGGAAACTTTTGACCAGAGCGTACAGTTGTGGGTTGATCAGCTATTTGATCTTAAAAAGCAGCCCATCATGCCATACACGGTCAAAAGCCTGTTGAATGTCAAGGTACGCTGCCACTACGTACTGCTTGCGCTGGAACCCTTGGAGTATCGTCTCAATGACTCTATGGATCTGCTCTGGCGTGCCGTGCTGAAGCGTGAATCCAAATTGAAAGTTCGGTATTGCCTCCTCGATCCTTGTGGTGTCCAGGACTCTTCTTAGAATACAGTGTTTAAAAAGTTTGCCAAACGTGGGAAGCTAGCTTATTGGTCTGTAATTGTCCATGTCCTCTGGCGATTTGTTGGGCTTGACGAAAAGGACGATGCTTGCTTTTTTCCACGGCTTGGGGAAGTAGCCAAGTCTCAAAGCCAAGCAAAAGATAAGTAGCAGAAGCAACAGGGCTCTGACAGGCAGGGCCTTAGCCACTCGGTTGTCAATACCATCCTCTCCTGGGGCTTTTTTTGTTTTAAGCTTCCTAACATCTTCTTTAATCTCCTGCAGGGTGATCGGAGCCACCGGGAGTTTCATTTGGTGGGGGTCTTCCAGTTTCTTGGCAACCTGCTCTGTCCTCCTTGATGACGTCTGATAGGGCTGAAACCTCTCTCCAGGTTGGATGCGAAAGCCTCAGCCCTATCCGCTGAGGATCTTGCCCACGAGCCATCAGCCTTCTTAATGGGAAAGTTTGATATCGCTTGCCTCTTGTACCTCTTGGTGAGCTGCCATAGTGCGTGATTGGAGCTCTCATCTGCAGTCGCCTCCCGTAACATCTTGTCTGTGGCCTCAGCTCTCCTCGTAGCCAGCTTCTTGCGAACTCTGTTGGATATTCTTCTGTACAGTCTATCCATTGGTCCGCAATTACTCCCTTCTGAGTCGCTTCTTAAGTAGAAGCAGCCCTTCGATTTCACTCGAAAGTACTGCCTCTGTTGCCTCCAATCCGCGTCGTCTGAGCGCCCTGTTGGCCGCAGGTGGCAGCAGCTGCAGAAGCGTCACGGATTTTTGCCAATCGTCTCGTCTACTTCCTCTGTGGTCGTAAGGGCAAAATTTAGATTTATGGAATTACTCAGAATCTCCCTGAACAGCGGTGTATTCGTGCTTGGGGACAGCAGCCTTGTTCTGACTGGGACTGCAAGAGGAGACAGGGCGAGTGTTGCTATAAGAGGGATGTGATCCAAGCTCGGCTCAAGCTCCTCCCTTATTAACGTTAAACGTTAAAACGACTTTGACACATGTCTGTATAAAAAGGGCCCCAAATCGGAAAAAGGCTATGGACGTGTAAATCATTTGCGCTTAGGCATTAACCATACCATATACCATTCCATATACAAGGGGTGCGCAGTGCCTATGCTTATGATGCTCATTTGTTTTTGGTTTGCTCATAGCATATGGGAAGTGTGTGAGCTTACTCACTGGTAAGGTTCTTTTACTCATTGCAAATTACACAAACAATTTTTCACTTTTCGCTTTGCGTCTACTTTCGTTGCTGACAAAGCAACAAAAATCGCTATCCCGAATAAATTTTGTTGTCTCTTCGGTTGTGGTACACTGCAAAACGAAAAAGTTGCCTTCATTGTGAACCATGCGACGCATTTGTTTATTTTTGAAGAAACATGTTCCTTTTTTTTTCTGTGTACACATTGAAATAACAAAAAAATGATCGTTACATGTGTGAGTGCGATTTCCTTTCTTTGTATTTGTATACCATACCATACTATATACAGATGTGTCAGTTCATACAATGCTGCAATCCCAGGGTCTTCGGCTCCGGGGCATAATGCATTCAGCTCTGGTGGCGTCACGTTTGGCTCATGACGCGAAGCAAGCCGACACGACAGCAACCCAGCAGCACAATTGTATATTACTATGTTTATGCTATGAATTTCATGAATTCTAGAATACGTTAAATTAAAGTAGCCCCTATTTATCGGACGGAGACGAATACATGAAATCATATCAGCAGAGTTGCCAGACGTGTAATTTGGCAACAATTTTGAAGTAACATCTTCCTTCTTCACCAGCGTAAAAAGCTCAGTCACCTCGGCATCAGTCAAAAGGGATCTTTTTGATTCCAAATACATTATCTATTAATTTTTTTGTTTCGTCGTCACTTATTTCCTTTTTTCGCCCTGCGTTGCCACCTAATTTGAACACCATTTCATGAATTCAGGCTGAATTCATAGTCAACTTTAGTGTGTTAACGAATACATGAAATGGTGTTTATGCACACACTTTTTTCCCCATTGCATGAAATGATTTCATGAAATGGGCCTAGCATAAACGCAGTATACATATGTCGTATAAAACACAAACAATTTGTGATTGTATGCATTTTAATTTATATGTTTTGCTTGGATTTTTGGTTTCTGTTTTTTGTTTTGCTTCAGCGTTTTTTAATGTACACGTACACACACGTACTTTGCGTGCGTGTCATAGTATTAATGGGCACTAGAGCTGAATTTGTGAGTTCGGTTCAGCTTTTGGATTTCTGGGCTCATGTGTAAATTATCTTTAAACTATGTTGGTCCGAGCTGCGGTCTCCGTTGCGTAGGCTCCGGCGGCAGCGATCAGGTTCCCGTGGTCCGCTCTGGTAGCGGGGGGCGGTGGATTGAGGTGGTGTTGGTCCGAGCTGCGGTCTCCGTTGCGTAGGCTCCGGCGGCAGCGATCAGGTTCCCGTGGCCCGCTCTGGTAGCGGGGGGCGGTGGATTGAGGTGGTGTTGGTCCGAGCTGCGGTCTCCGTTGCGTTGGCTCCGGCGGCAGCGATCGGATTCCCGTGGCCCGCTCTTGTAGCGGGGGGCGGTGGTTGCCGTTCGGCAACTAGGTCTTCCATTGAAGATTATGTTGAGAGGGTGACTGCCCTCTATTTCGTTGGCCCTTAAGGCTCAACGATATAATTAAGTTAATAAAGGTTTTACGACTCGTGTCGGAGTAAGTATGAACGATCTGTTCGTTTATTTGTCAAATCTTAAACTAAAACTTAATTCTGAACCTAACCGAAATATAGCCGGCGAGCCGGCCGCGCATAAACAGGAAATGCTGACCATGCAACATGCGCCAGAATCATGCGACCGCTGGCGGCCATTGGGATTAGGGAGCCGCCCGCTACGGTGACATTTGCTGCATCAGCGTTTTGGGTATCAGACTTGGATACGTTAGGGCGGCACATGATTATTCATATTTCTTATGCGCTACGTTAGGGTGGCACATGAACATTCAAGCTTCATTTCTTATATGTTATATCTTATGTGTTAACTACTCCCCCCTTAAATCATCTCCGTCCTCGGGGATGGACTTAGGACTTCGTCGTGCCCCGCTATTGACAGCAAAGGAGAAGATGCGATGCCTGGAACTTTTTCGGCCCCTCTTGTCGTCATTAGGGGTCCATTGTCGACGCTGATCGTTGCCTGCTGCCCGTTTATGATGACTATGCCATCGTCCACTACTGTGATAGGTTCCAGGTGGCTAGGTTGCGTGCGGCATGACGCTGCACCGCCGGCGTGTACTTCGCGAGCGCAGGTGTCGTGCGTTGCTCTCTTGCAAAATGTGGCGAAGCTCGTTGTGGCGCACTCGGTGACGGCTAGGATCCCCTCGTCGCTTTCCGCCACGACATTGTCGTGCATTTGTAGCACGGTGTTGTTACCGGAAACATTAGGACTTTCTTACAGATAATCTTAACCTGGGGATATTCTACTAAAATATGAACAATGGTGTTGGATTGAAAAATTCTTATATTCGATACTCCCATCAAATTAACTACTGGGACCTCTGTGAGTTGTTCGGTAAAAATAGCTTTTAGATCATTGTGGTTGAAAATTATGGGGTTTATTATATTCGCTTTGGCAAGTGTGATCGTAAGCATGAGATTTTGGACTTCCGAAATTAGCATCCTGTTTCTCGCTGCGCGGTGTCCACCAAGTTGCCTTGTTTTTCTTTCAAGATCTTATTAACAGTATTGGTTAGAAGGTTAATCTGTTTCTGTGCCTCTGTGTTAATCAGTACCTGTCTATTATTTGATTCTATAAGCTGTGCTTCTGTTATTCTTATTTTTTCGAGGTCCGACGCGTCGGGGGTACCTGCTACGACCTTTAGGGCTGTCCCCAGGAAGTCTAAGCTTCTGGCCATCCTATGATGTATCATTAAAGCGGACAACAGATTTTTTGCATGTTCTATGTCTACCTCTAATAGTTTTCGCATATGCGAATGCGGGAACAGCTCGAACATTTTAACGGTGTCATCTATAATGCTCGTGAATTCGGTCAGATTAGTTGAGCGCCTCAAGTAGTTACGGTGTTCCCATACCAACACAACCCCATCCAGTACAGGGATATAGTTTGCATGAGAAAAGTCGGTGATCCGCGAATTTGTAGTAGAAAGGAGTAGGAGGAGTATTCCGGCAAACCTGCGGGAATGGTAACTTAGATCTGTAGTAATTATATACGAAAAGTTTTTGATTATTTCAGATTGTCCTTATGGACCACCCTCCCCCTAATTAGAACGGACGTTCCAAGGTCCGCTTGTACACGTTCTTCTGTGTACAGCGGGGTTAGCTTGTTCCCTAGTCTTTTGTTATTCCTTGGGTAAACCTTTTCGCCCACCTCGAAGATTCTGTTCTGTCTCGACACGTTAAGCCTGCCAAGATTGGCCTTTTGTGCCTTGTCAATTTTGGTTATAATCGCTAATTTAAGATCGTCGTTGCTTACATGGATTGCTTCTACAGGCCTCTGGTCTGTGACCGAATGTAGCGTCCTGTTGACGGTGTCCTCAATCTTTTTGTCGATTTTTATGCACCTTGCTATCTCTGTCAAAGTGCTGTGAAATCTCTCTACTTGCCCGTTGGAGCTACTATGTAGAGGGGGTGCATTTACGATGTCGATGCCATATTGGTTTTTAAGCAGAGAGGTAATTTTTTCGGAGTTGGAGGAAGGCTTTTTGTCGCAATATATGGTCCTGGTATTCGGGTAAAAGTTAATCAATTGTATAATGGGGGCTCGTACCTCTACTATAGCCCTGGAAGAGAGGGGCTGTACGATGGAAAACTTTGAGAACTTGTCGATGCAGGTCAGGAAAGTTTCTTGTCTGTGGAGAATATGTCAATGTGTAGCATTTCTCCCGAGTATGACGGAACAGGGGTGACCCCCAGCTCTTGTTTCCTTGGGTGTCTGTTATACTTTGCCTTGGTGCAGACCTTGCAGTTCATAACCACCGCGTTAGCAAGTTTGGTCATCTTCGGGAAATAGTAGTCCCGAAGGATCTGTTTAACATTTTCTTGGGCGGCCCTATGGGCGCGATTGTGTTCGGTTGTAATTATTTCCATCTGCTCGCTTGCGTCTGTGATATCGTTCACGAAGTTTTTGCAATGCCAGAACTTGGTTGCGGGAAACTCCAGCACCAGAGCATGTTGGAGGGTAGCTAAAGTCGGAAGATCACAGTGGATTGCATTCACGACGTTGGAATTGACCACCTCCCTTACTGACTTAATAAGAGAGTCTTTTTTGTTAAAGTGAATAAAGTGGCGGGTTTTGCCGCCGAAAATTATGAAGTTTCGCCGCAGAGGCTGGCTAGCTTCTTCTAGAATTATTTGGTTTCTGAAACAGTTGAGGGGCTTATCCGTGGTTTCCACTGTGTCGGACAGAGAGAGCTCGCTGTGCACCGTGGCAGCATCGGACTGAGGCTCTTCTTGTAAGTTATTTATGTTTTGTCGGGACATGGCGTCGGCCACGAAGTTTTCCTTACCCGGTATATAGAACACCTTAGCGTTATGTTCCTCTATAAAGGCTTTCCACCGTTTGATTTTGGCATTTGTGTTCCTATCGGACACAGCAAATGTTAAGGGTTGGTGATCGGTGAAGATTCTTACTTCCTTGGTGCCGTATAAGTAATTTTGTAACTTCCCTATAGCCCATACAATTGCCAACAACTCCCTTTCGTTTAAGGCGTAGTTTAATTCGCAATCTTTAAGTGTGCGCGATATCATTGTGATTGGCCTGCCGTTTTGGGACAGGACCGCCCCAATGCCGCTTGCTGAGGCATCGGTAGTTAGATCGAAGGGTAGTTTGAAATCTGGGTAGGTAAATGACGCCAAAATGTTTCGAAGACGGTCGAATGCGTTGCGTTTCGCCGAACTGAACTGCAACTTTCTTGGACATGTGTTTGCTGACTGTGCCATTTTCTCCTTTGAGTAATGCGGTTAAGGGTCTCGCTATTGTCGCGAAATCTCTAACGAAGCTCCTGTAATAGCTCGCCAGCCCGAGGAAGGACCTGAGGCTGAACAGTGTTTTGGGTTCAGTGTATTCCTTTATTGCCCTTACTTTTTCTGGGTCGGTCTTGGCTCCACCCCTGGTAACTATGAAGCCTAAGAACTCTACGCTTTCTTTGAAGAACTTTGTCTTTTCTGGGGCCACTCGCATGTTTGCATCGCAGAGTCATTCTAGCACAGTGTCGATGTGTTTAACGTGTTCATTTTCGTTTTCGGAAAAAATTATGACATCATCTACATAAACATAACATATTTTCCCAATTTTTTCTCGTAGAACATCGTCGATTGCTCTTTGGAAAATGCTCCCAGCATTTTTTAGTCCAAAGGGTAACCGGCAAAACTCGTATTTCCCTCCGTTAATTGAAAACGAAGTTTTTTCACGGTCGTTTTCCGCCATGCATATCTGGTGGTACCCTGATTTTAGATCTAGGGTAGTAAAAAATCTTGCTTTTCCCAAGTTCACTAGAATCATGGGTATGCTTGGCATAGGGTATCGATCGGCGATTGTTCGCTCGTTTAGTTTCCTGAAGTCGATTACCAGCCGTTTTTTCCTGTTGCCGTTGGCGTCAGATTTCTTTTTGTCTACAACCCAAATTGGGCCGTTGTATGGCGACCTAGATGGTCTTAATATGACGTCCTTCAGCAGTTCTTTGACTTCTTTGTTTACGAAGTCTGCTGCTCCCATAGGGTAGGGGTATAATTTCGAATAGACTGGTTCGTCATTCTCAGTTCGGATGGTGGCGACAACCGAGGTGTTAAAGGGAAGCGCCTCGTTAGAGGTCGAAAAAACTTTAATTCTCTTCAGTATCATCTTTTTAAACTCGGATTTTACCGAGCCTGGGACCACCAGGTCATCGACTTTGGTGAAATTTACATTGTCACAGTCGTGGAACCTAAGTTGTTCAGTTACGTTTCCGTATCTGATTGTTCTGCTGCGCAGGTTCCATAGGCAGCAAATAATAGGGCACGCCGCCTTGAACAGTAAGTCCTGACTACAGCCACAGACGGTCACACTACCGAACGATCGTACATAGTGTGGCCTTATCGCAAAAGCGAACGGGAACACCCTCAGCTGAGCCAATAGAACGTGTTAGTAATACGTTGACGCGCTATTCCCATGCAAGAGGCACAACAGCTGACTTTGGGAAATAAAAGTCCATCCGGACTCGCCAGCTCGGCAGTCCATCTCGGAACAGCCTGGCTGTAGCAACCTACATATTTTCGAAAGTGGTTCTAGTGCCAAAAGGTAGTCCTCTACTTTTACACTTATCCACTAATACATTTCCCCTTCCTACTTCCCAAACTCCTCTACTGAGCGTGTGTTTCACCTCACATCCAAAATTCTCTACTGAGCGTGTGTTTCACCTGACATCCAAACTTCTCTACTGAGCGTGTGTTTCACCTCACAGCCAACTTCTCTACTGAGCGTGTGTTTGACCTCATAGCCAACTTCTCTACTGAGCGTATGTTTCACCTCACATCCAAACTTCTCTACTGAGCGTGTGTTTCACCTCACATCCAAACTTCTCTACTGAGCGTGTGTTTCACCTCACATCCAAACTTCTCTACTGAGTGCGTGTTTCACCTCACTTTCCTACGGACGACCACGACCGACATTGACCAGCACGCAGCCAACAAAACAAATTTCTGTGACGCCCGGCGCGGCGAGCATACCCCGGCCGAAGCAACGTCACAAGTTATTTTGTATATGCTTTAGATGCTAATTTTGTTTAATATAGAATATACGAAAATAATGAGTGGATCTCGTCTATCTCTCTCGTAGTGTTCAGACGCGTTTTTTCATTGCGCTCCGCTCATTTTTCACTTATTTTGTATAAACAACCGGTGTTTGTCCAAAATAAATCTTTTGCGAACTAACAAATTAACTTGCTAACTTAAAGTCTATCCTGAATCGCGAGTGCATGCCTATTTACTGGGTAAATCATAATTTAATAATTCTTTTTTGCGTCGGTTAACATTGTGTTTTTGTTGTTGCTTTTCGTAAGTACGCTCTCACATTGAATTTAGCCCGCTCTCATCTTGTAGTCTGTGCTTTAGCATCACTCTCTCCCTATAACCCAAACAATACTCTCGCTCTCAATACTTTCCGTGTAGTAGCGCTCTCTCTCTCTCATTGCAGCTGCTGCAACCGCTCTCCTCTCTCCGCTCAGTTTTTACTAATTCCGCTTTAAGCGTTTGCCTGGCACACTTGTCTGATTTCTATTTGTTTTGAAATAAATTTTGTTTATTGTATTTAAAATGGAATCACCTATTATCTGTACCAAAAAAACCTGCAAACAGGTGGTCACCCCTGATCAGTCGAGTATCCCCTGCTATCTTTGCAGAAAAGCAATGCACGCAAAGTGCGCTGGGTACTCAGGCCTCGTGGGTGATGCAATTTCCAAGCATAATGGCTTTTTCTACTGTTGTGAGGCATGCCGGGGGGCTCACATAGAGATTGCCAGGTTTATGGGGCAGACGCGGAATGGCTTTAAGGAGCTGACCGTGGGCTTTAAAAAGCAGTACGATCGGCTCCTAGCCATGGAGTCTTTGTTTAGCAGTTTGCAACTGCTGAATGAGTCTCCTAGGCGAAAAAAGGTCACTCCGCGGGATCTGCAAGCCCCAACTGTCCCTCTGCCGCCCGTTGCCGAACAACCGACTCCGACCACTCCAATTGTGCAGCAGCCGATATCGTTTGCTATTCCAAGGGCAACGACAGCTGCTGGTGATGCAAATTCGGCAGCCGAATTTATCACTTCGGAGAACGTACAACCAGAAATTTCCGTAGCGTCCGTGTCCGTCGAGCCCGCCAGCATTACTAATATCCCGTCCACTTCGATCCCACCAACAAACATACGACCCGGACCACCGGGTATTGCCATCACAGGTACAAGGTCTGTGGTGCCAAACCCAAGATTGGTGGTGATCACACCTACACCTAAACGACAAATATTTGTCTCACGGCTTGCCCCTTACACCACTATAGATGACGTTACTGCTTTTATTCAAAGCAATATACAAGCCGACGGTTTAAAGGTGGAGAAGTTTAACTTCTCTTATGCCAGGGATGTAGCTTCATTCAAAATAAGCATCTCCCCAACTCATTTTGACACCATTTGCTCTGCCAAATTTTGGCCAGAGAACATGGTGGTGAAGGAGTTTAAGGCAAAGAAGAAGAGTAGGCCCCCATTAACTCTTAATACTAGTCAGGCCAGTGCTCCAGCCTCATCTTCCCAGTCCACCCATCCAAAAAACTAACTTCCTCTCTCTTAATCACCTACCAGAATGTTAGAGGCTTGCGTAGTAAGCTCAGCACTCTGTTTCGGGATAGCGTCGCATTTGCATCCCATGTAATTGTGTTTACAGAGACCTGGTTAAAACCGGAAATTCTTAGTTCTGAAGTTTTGGCAGGTCGGTACACAATCTTTAGAAATGACCGTTCGTCTCGACGTGCAGGTGGGGTTCTGATTGCAGTGGACTCTAACTTCACGTCGGAACATTTTACAGTCCAGATTCAACAAGAACTGGAATTCCTGTGTATAAAACTGATTCTTCCCGCTTTTTCTGTCTTTATTACATTCTCGTATATTCCACCTTCTTCGGATATCGCAATTTATGAGCAGCACTTGTCCGCCTTAAGCGCTGTTTCTTCCTTGCTATCGGATAAAGATCATATGATAGTTCTTGGGGATTTCAATTTACCAGGAACTGTTTGGTCTTCGGTAAACGAGTCTAATAACCTAGTCCCCATGTCACGACATGACTTTATAGACGGCTTACTCGACTTATCCCTGTCTCAAGTCAACCATGTGAAAAATTCCCTGGGTCGATTGCTTGATCTGTGCTTTGTAACGGATCCGACCATTGCGTTGTTAACCCGAGTCCCTCCGCTCACTATACCTGAAGACGCCTACCATCCTACACTTGAAGTGTCGCTCGATATAGGACCAACCGCATTGGATCGGTCGGGTAGGCTACCTCAATGTGTCCGCTGCTTTCGTAAAGCCGAGTTTGCGAAGCTTAATAACCTCATTAGGGATTTTGATTGGTCCGCTTTGTATTTGTGCACTGATGTTACAATATGCACAAACATTTTCTATGATGCACTTGACTCACTTTTTGAGTCTTGTGTCCCACTTTCCTGTCCTATTAGATCTGGGAAGCCCCCTTGGTTTACCAAAGAGTTATACAGTCTAAAAAACTAAAAATCAAGACTTTACAAAAAATTTCAAGAAGTTGGCTCTCCTTCTTCTCTCTCTCGCTATGTAATGGCTCGGTCAAACTTTTCAGTTCTTAATTCCCAGTGCTATAAGAACTACCTATCTAGATGCAGGATACGTTTTTCTCAGGACCCTAAGCAGTTTTACAGCTTCGTAAACAGTAAGCGTAAAACGTCCGCTCATCCATCCTCGCTATCATTTCTTAATACGTCGGCAAACACTGATCAGGCAATTGCCGATCTTTTTGCCCAATACTTCCAAACAACCTATTCTCAGGAATGCTACTCCGGGCAGCCGTACCCATACGGTTTACCCAGGTCGAACGGCATCTTCAGTCCCTTGCTAAATGAAAGCTCTCTGCTTCTTGACCTCCGGAAAGTTAAGCCGGTGTTTTCACCGGGTCCGGACGGAGTTCCCGGCTGTGTACTTAGATACTGCGCCGAGTCTCTGTGTGGACCGTTGCTTAAACTATTCAGCCTGTCCATTAACTCTTCATGCTTCCCCTCCATATGGAAGGAGTCGTTCATTATTCCTCTCCATAAGAAAGGTAGTAAGTCTGACGCGAAGAACTACAGAGGTATATCAAAGTTATCCGCAATTCCTAAAGTGTTTGAGAAAATTTTAACTCCGCACCTGCAGCATCTTTGCAGATCACTTATATCTCCAGCCCAGCATGGATTTATAAGGCGGAGATCAACAACCACAAATTTATTGGAGTTCACCTCCTTTATCATTAAAGGCTTCCAAGGTAATCTACAGACGGATGTCATTTACACAGATTTCAGTAAAGCATTCGACTCTGTAAACCACACTCTCCTAGCACAAAAACTTGACCTTTTAGGGTTTCCACCCAATCTCTTGAGATGGATTTCTAGCTACCTTTGTTCCAGGTCCCAAAGAGTCCTCTTCAAAAACTCCCTATCTTCACCAGTTATGGTTACTTCGGGCGTACCACAGGGCAGCCATCTAGGCCCCCTACTCTTTACACTCTTTATAAATGACCTGCCTTCGGTATTAACATACTCTCGAGTACTTATGTATGCGGATGATGTTAAGCTGTGTGTCCAGTTCAAGGACAGCTTATCTCACTCCAGGTTGCAATCCGATCTTAATACCTTTCAGTCATGGTGTTGTGCAAATTTGTTATACCTTAATGCTTCGAAATGTAAAGTAATGACATTTCATCGCTCCAGCGCCTTTCTGGCTCCTTACACACTAGGCGGGGGTTCTCTCGAGAGAATTACCCTAGTTGATGATCTTGGTGTTCTTCTAGATCCCAAGTTAAAGTTTTCTGAACACATTTCTACCATGGTAAATAAGGCCATGGGCGTGCTTGGGTTTATAAAGAGGTGGTCAAAGGAATTTGACGACCCCTATATAACAAAGACTCTCTATGTATCGCTTGTTCGTCCGATTTTAGAATATGGTTCTTGTGTATGGTGCCCTCAGTACAAAGTACACCAGGACCGTATAGAATCAGTACAGAAAAACTTTTTAATTTTAGCTCTACGCGGCCTCAACTGGGATGCAAGTGCGAGACTGCCGTCTTACTCTAGTAGATCGCTTTTAATAAACCTTCCATCTTTAGTTAACCGTAGAACAATGCTTGGTGTGATTTTTGTGCACAACTTGATAAAGGGTGACGTAGATAGCCCTGACTTGTTGAGCCGCATAAACTTCACGATTCCTATTAGAATTACTAGAAATTATATACCTTTGTTCCTTCCGATTTGTAGATCGAATTATTCCTTGCATGAACCTTTTAGAGTTTTATGCTCGGATTATAATTCCCTCTACCATATTATATCGGCAACTAATTCCCTTCCTCTTCTTAAATTACTAATACTCACATACCTTTCTCGTAGTTAGTAATTGTAGTTGTGGTGTACGAAAGTTTTAATGCATGATTAACTCCTTCAGTAAGATTAGTTCTAATTTTCCTCGAATACTAGTCTAACATCTATCTTTCCTGCATGATCGCGATCGGTTCGGTTAACGAGTCGCGCGTTTTGCGACAGCGCCCCTGGCCTGGGATTCGCGCGTAACAGCATTCGGCTGGTGTCCCATGGGCCACTTGATGGTGCAGTCATTGCACGTCAACGTCCAAACAGAAATATCTACATATATAAATATACATAACTAGCAGACCCACACGCTTCGATGCTTACTAAATAAATTTAATGCTTAGGAATTTATCGAAATTAAGCAATGAAAGTTTTAATGTATTGACATATTTTATTGCAATGCTTTGTGATAAACAATATTCTTTGTTTTGTCGTCGGTACAATGAATGAATAAGGCCGATGGTTTGCCTACTCGTGAGCACGCTATATACAGTTGACTATGTGAAAATACCGGATGCTCCAAATTTAAACCACTAATTTCCAACGACTGTCCTTGTGATTTATTAATAGTCAAGACGAATGGGAAATTTTAGTCGTTTGAAATCAAATGGCATGTCGCTCGGAATCACTGGAATTCTCGGAATTAAACCGTGTTTACCACAAAAAAAACCAGTCAGTTTACCACAAAGTATACCAGTCGAAATAGTTGCTTCAAGTAAATTAGTCAAAACTTTTTTAACAGCAAGTCTTGTGCCATTGCAAAGTCGTGGTGGATTAAGATTTCTCTGCATAATTATGGTGGCTCCAACTTTTACTTGTAATTAGTATGGCGGCAATCCAGGTAACTCCAATGAATTCAGAAATTCGACTGGATAATTTACAACACCATCTTGATTTCTCCTGGGATGGAATTCAAAATAGATTCGTTGATCTCATTGATATTTTTATTTGTTCCGGCTAAATGGCTCGTTCACTTAACCAGTCATGGTTTCTATAATTTTGTGCACTATTTGGAAACTCACTCTGAATCAAGTCTTCCTTCGATGACACTAAAAAGCATACATTACTTGTAAGCGTTATGAAGCCAGAATTGTCAACGGGAAGTATGCCATTAATAATGTCTAACAGTTGTCTGGAAAACATATCTGCTAAAGCATCGTTTTGCAATTGAACACGTATATTTATAGCAGGGCTCGGCACGGCCCTATCTAATGAGGATAGGAAAATGTCTCTGCTGCTGCGCTGCCGCTCACGGACAGTATAAAAAAGCAGCAAGCCTTCGTGTGGCTTCGGCAATGCGACTTCGGCTGTTGCTATCTCGTTTTTTAGACTGCGTGTGTAGTAAAATGTTTTCAGTTGCTGCTGAGCCGTGGAGAAGGCAAGACCACGCTGCGCAACTGTTTGATTTAACACTGGGAGAAAATTATGTTCAACGAGAAGTGGGAAGAAAATTCTTTTTTTCATCTAAAATATGGATGGCGATGCGCAATGCGTTATATGCTATTATATTGCCTGCAAATGCGATTCATTTGCTATTGAAAGACATTTTAATAATTTGTATTTTATACGACAGTTTCCGCATGAAACATTTGCCATTTAACTACAAATTTTGTCGCAGTGTAAAGCAGTAAACCGGTTTCGCCATCAGGCATGTTCGGGTTTTTGCTACACACACCAGCGTGTTGAGTGTATGCGTGCCGAGCCCTGATTTATAGTCAATCTAAGTGTTTTCATAGAGCGCCACAAATCAGATGCAGTTCCTAGTTTGTCTACTGGCAATGTTTGTCTGAAATCACCTGCTAACAATATCAATGCACCACCAAAAAATCGATTATCTCCGCAAATATCTTTCAACGTACGACTAAGTGCTTCCAGTGACTTCCTGTTGGCCTCAGTACACTCATCCCATACAATAAAAGAGCATTATTGCAGCACTCTCGCCATTGCAGATCCTTTTGAAATGTTGCATGTAGGATTATAGCACTAACCATACAGTACATAGATGAGACATTTCATACAAACGGCTGTCGCAAGCGAAGTCTGAGATTTGCAGTACCAAGCGTTCGGCTCGGTACAGCAACTGTTCGGCTCATGACGCGGCGCTAGCCGAAGCCGACAGCAACGAAGCAATGGCATTGGTGTGTGTGTTATTACACACAACAAATTTTTGATTGTAGGCATTGTCAGTTCTTGGGCTCTTGGGTTTTTGGTTTCTGTTTTATTTTGTTTTGCTTCAGCGTATTTGGATGTATGGGTGCACATATATGCTCACGTACATTGTTTAAGTATTGCTGCTGGTAGAACGAAATTTCTCAATTCCCTTAAGATTCTTGGATTTCTGTGCTTGTTACCCTTTACTTTAGCATTTTTAGAGTCGACACGTTTGAAGACACTTGCCTTATAATATCAGAATAACTCTTGTTTTGTATATGCTCTAGATGATAATTTTGTTTAATATAGAAAATATGAATATATAAGCGGATATGCATATGTAAATATATACATATAATATATTTCATACATAACTCCTATTGGAATAATTGTCCATTAGAGTATTCAGGGTGCAAATTGTGAATAAGCAAATAATTTTCATTTAATATATATATTTGTATATAATTAAGTCGTATACACATAAAGACTATACAGTTTGTACTATATATACACATATGTATATTTAATTGTATGGTATATCATATAATATATTAATATATATATATATATTATATGTATATGATCACATACAAAAAAGTTATATGCGCTGAAAAAATTATATATGTATATGTATATCATCCATTATTATGGATATTAATGACATATAAATAGGTATTGAATGGGCTATACACATTTTAGTGTTATAGCCCAACAATCGTTCCTCGCTTTCTGACGCGAATGCAAAGAATTCATTGGAGATTAAGACTTCATTTAGACGCTTGCCCACAATACAAATAAAAATAATATTTTGTATAGCCTTTATATGCTAATTTTGTTTGATGTACTATAAACGAATATAATGAACGAATGTAAATGTGTAAAAATACAAAATGTATAGCATACAGGACTTCACATGAAATTAATTGTCTGTAGAGTATTCTATCGTCATTACC
>OZ018402.1:19959236-20070230 GCA_963969585.1 Drosophila helvetica | reverse complement strand
CGGCCATTTCCATATAGACATGGGAGTTCTTTCTTGCTCCCCGCAAGTCCTCGATTTTCTTCTGCCAGATATCAATAAGAAGGATCTCCATATCGGAAGACCACTTCAATCTTCCACTCGCTGTTCTTTTATGTGCTGCATTGTCAATTGTGAATTAATAAAACGAAAAATACAAAATATATCTATTAAACTTACCACCTGCCGCATTTTCTACCGTGCCTTCCATTTTTTCCAAACAATTTTGAAATTGTCTTGTCTTGAAATTGTTTTTTCTGGCTGTGGCAGTTGTGGTTTTTGTTTATGTTTGACAGCCATTACTTACAAATTCGCAGTGAATTTCATTTTTTCACTGTGAATGCTAATTTTTCAGAGCAGCATTTGAAAACATCGGCTAAATATCGCATAGAAACGTGTGGTTTAGGAACATCCAAAATGGATGGTGGAACTAACTGGGAAATTTCGGAACGGCAAAACCTTACGGACCATCCCCGAAATGGATGGGGGATGGTGGCCTGTGAGAACAGGCTACAAGACTATTTTTTATGTGTTTTAGAGCCATACGGAAGAAATTTTTTGTTTGCTGTTGTCAGCTGTGTTGTCAATGAATGGTGGCTTGTGGGAGTCAAGGTTTCACATCTGTCAAAAAATCCCACCACTCCCCGTTAATGTGTGTCTGGGAAAAGGCTATTTCAGGAAAATATTGCTGTGCGAGTGAGAGAAATATATGTTTTAGTTTGGCTTTCAAGTTCAACTGGTGTCACTGTAGTGGCATAGAATATCAATTGTTACACTTTTCACTTTAAATTTGCCTTATTCAACCATCATAACAATCCAAAACATTATATAAGTAGATCAATAGTTACGGCACATAATGTGAGCATAATTGCAATCATAATCAGAACTCGCAAAATATGATAAACTAATTTTTTCTATGCTGTCTACTCATCGAAAAGACACAGAAAAAAAATCTCTGAACCAAAAACATTTTTTTTGTTAATCTCGTGTTTTCTGCTTCGTGCTGATCGGCGAGAGAAACATAAGCAGCTGTCTTACGAAGACATTTTTGTTCGGCGCTAAGCTAAGCTAACAGCTAAGCATCAGCAACTGGGCAAAACGAGCCAAGTGGAAGCCCAAAATGTCTTTTTATACCCAGTGCTCGACGAGTAAGAGGTATATTAGATTTGTTGAAAAAATGGATGTGTGTAACACCCAGAAGGAAGCGTTTCCGACCCCATAAACTATATATATTCTTGATCAGCATCAATAGCCGAGTCGATATAGCTATGTCTGTCCGTCTTTATTAGCGCCTATAGCTGAGAGACTGTAAAAGCTAGAGCAACCAAATTTTGCATTCAGACTCCTGTCCTAGCACACTGTTATAAGTTTATTTCAAAATTTCGCACCGCCCCCTTTCGACCACTCAAAGGACGAAAATCTGTGGCATGCACAATCTTTAAGATACGAGAAAACTAAAAACGCGGAATCATAGAAAATTACCATATCTATTAGAGTATTGAATCTGGATCAGATCGAATTAATAATATAGCCACAATAGAGAAAACCATTTAGAGACGCATCGTTCCCTCTCGATCTCTTTCACACACCGCGGTGGGTGCTATGCCTGATCGAATTTTTTGACGTCTAGATCTCAGGGACTATAAGAGCTAGATCAACCAAATTTTCTATCCAATCTCCTGTGATATCAAACCGAGACGAGTTTGTTTAAAAATTTGGCCACGCCCCATTCCGCCCCCACAAAGGACGAAAACCACAATTCTTAAAATACGGGAAAATTAAAAACTCAGAATCATAGAAGATGACCATATATCAGAGTATTGAATCTGGATCAGGTCGGATTAATAATATAGCCACAAAAGAGAAAACCATTTAGAGACGCATCGTTCCCTCTCGCTCTTTCTCACACACCGGGGTGGGTGCTATGCCTTATCGAATTGTTTGACGCCTAGATCTCAGAGACTGTAAGAGCTAGATCAACCAAACTTTCTATTCAAGCTCCTGTGATATCAAACCGAGACGAGTTTGTTGCATAATTTCGCCACGCCCCCATCCGCCCCCACAAAGGACGAGCGCAAAGAGCGCATTGAGAGTATTTGAAGCCGAAGTCTTTTTTCGATTTCATTTGCTGTCGAGTCCGCAGGCAACCGATTTTTATATGACCGGCTGCAAAATGAAACACTTCTTACGAGAAATCACAAAAAATAATAGCTTTTCAACATATAGCTGGAAGACGTGATTGGAGACCAGTACCACTAACCATACAGTATATAGATATGTGAGTTTATACAAACGCCCGTGGCTAACGAAGACTAAAAATGCGATATCCAGGGCTCGGATACTGCAACCGTTCGGCTCATGACGCGGCGAGAGCCGAATTCGACAGCAACGAAGCAAGCGCAAGAAATATGTGATTGTATAATTTTGTCGGTTTCAGTGGCAGAACTGGTTTTTGATTTCTTTCTTCTGTTTTAGTTCTTAATTATTTTAATGTACGGGTGCACATGCATTCTCGCGTACTTTGCGTGCCTTTCATAGTATTGATGGGCACTAAAGCTGAATTTGTGAGATCGTTTCAATTTTTGGATTTCTGGGCTCATGTGTATCTTTTACTTTAGCATTTTTAGAGTTAACACTTTTTGAAGACGTTTGCCTTACAATATCTACGAAAGAAATCTACAAAGAATTCTTAGTATCTTTCCCCAAGAAACCCTGTGTCCAAAATGAATTCCTAGCTCGCACTGAGAAGGATGAAGATTTCAGATTTAGGTATTTTAAGGTATTTTAAAATACATTTTTTACCGTTTTTCCAGCAAGCACTTGCATTTTGTATATCATTTCTTCAAATCATTAATGGTTCATTTGGTTAATTTCAACAACTAAAATACATCATTCTCATTTTAGACACATAGTTTCTTGGAGAAAGATTCTTAGAATTCTTCGTAAATTCCGATTCTGGATGCTTACCACGTTTTTTTTACTCCATACAAATTGACCCTCCCTAATGTATGCTAACATACATAAAGTTAGATCTCAGCCTCACGCATGGAGCGAGAGAGCGGCTGACTCAAAGGGCTCTCTCTCTGGCTGCAGCAGAAAATTTCGAGAGAGGATGGGACCGAATAGCCCAGAAAATGTATGCAGCCCCTCTTTGTCGACTATGTGTTTTTTTCTTTGTGGTTATACGTCATCACTCCCACTCATTCACACTCTATAAGCGAAGCTTTCGAATTCATTCAATTAATTTTGGGCATAGATAATTCGAATGCGGTTTTTTGCTATTCATGCAGACTTTTAGTAGAAATCTGCAATTGTCTCTCTCTTTCATTCCTCCGTGTTCCGTTTTCAGGAGAGTTTGGAGTCAAGGACGACGCCTAGATACTTGACTTCACTAGATAGTTTAAGTGTTGATACCAGAATTACAGGTAGTTTTAAACTCGATGAGAATAGCACCAGTTCGGTTTTTTGAGGGTTCACCCCTAGGCCTTTTTGGCGCGCCAATCTATCGGTCGTTTCTAGTTCGGATTCCAGAAGTTCAATTATTATGGGCAGGAACTTGCCCGATGCCAGTATCGCTAGATCGTCTGCGTATGCCGTGACCTTGTACCCCCTGCTCCTCAGTTCCATAAGAACATGCCCACAGAAGTGGGCATATAGCTTCTCCCTGTGGGGTACCCCTTGTGACAGCTTTCCTTGAGAGACCTAAGCTAGCGTTTATCGTTCTGGTCCTGAGGCTGTAATTGTCTTGATCCTGATGTTATTGAAGGCATCCTCTATATCGAGAAGGGCCGTAAAGTGTATTTCTTGTAATTAAGAGTCTTTTTAAATTGCCTAACTACTTCGTGCAGTACGGACTCAACTGATCTACCTTTCAGGTAGGCATGTTGAGCTCCGGCTAAGACTCATTCATTGAGCCTGGATTTACACTGTATATCCATTAGGCGTTCAATTGTTTTCAACAAAAACGTGTACAAGCGGATGGGTGGTCCTTGGGTGAGATGCTTATCTTCCCAGCCTTGGGGATGACGACTACCATTACCTCCCTCCATTCTTTGGGTACGTGCACAGTTACGAGGTATCCTTAAAATATTAGCCATGGTAGTAGGTCATGGTAGTCTCATCTGGCCCCGGGGATTAGTAAGGACTGAATGACCAAGGCCATTAACCAAGTGATCTTATCTGGATCTTATCAATGGCGAGGGAGCCGCTGTTCGAGGCCAGGGTTATATCTATAACCTCTGCACGATTCTTGTTCCGGAAAGTGAGGTGGTCTCTCCGCAAGATTTGTGGACAAGATTTACTTGAACATCGATGATTTGACTAACCTTTTGATTGAAAGTCTAAATGTTAAAGACCATTCTTCTATTTTATATTAAATAATTTATACCAAGCTGCGATATGGATCTTTTTGAGAGGAGGACGTTGCGAAGAACTCTGACTCTGAAGCACAATGGCTCCCTTTCCTCCTACTGGCGCAACTACTTTTAGTGCACAGATGGCTTGGTGTGGGTGGTGGACAGTGCTGATCGAATGCGCCTGGACATGTGCCGACAGGAACTTCAGGTATTACTTGAGGAGGAACGCTGGACTTTGAATTCCTGGTGCCTGAAACAAACAGGGTCTGCCCGGGGCACTCAATTCCAGCGAAATCAAAAAGGTGGGAATACTAGTCAATTTCAACATTACTTATCACTGTGGACGGCAGTCAACGTAATGATGAAGAGTAGAGTAGAGATAGAGAGTAGACTACTAAGCTAGAAGAAGACACTGGAAGAAATGAAAATCTACTGTGACCGTCCGATCATAACGAGTGATACCCCAATCGAAAGGTATTGCAAAAAATAGAAGGATGGATACCAAGATTTTAAAAAATGTAAATGGTTCATTAGAAAGAGCGGTGAAAGTGTTAAGGTACAAATTTAGAAAATTGGAACTGTTGGGGCCGGTGGAGGAGAATGTTCCATTTTTTTTTGCATTGTTGTATATCCGAATAAGTAAACTTTAGATAGTGTATTTATGTAGTCAGATGGAAAATCATTTTTCGTCACAAAAGTTGATATAAAAACTTTTGTATGTTGAAGGTCACTAGTTTTTTACCTCTTTAAGAGGTGCTTTTGTTTGATTAATAATATACAGCTTAATTTGTAAATACTACATTTGAATGACACACCACTGCACATTGGGCCAGACAGCCGATTTTCTGGCATAAATTAAACAAGTTATTCAGCAATGTTATGAACAAAATTGGTTTAAATGATACGTTATCATAATGTATACCATCACTAGAAAAACTGCAAAAAATAATCTTTGTTCGTATATTTTCGTACATCTTTATGTTTGTTTGTGCATCATTCATTTGTGTTCGTTACTTTTTGTTTCGTATGGCCCATTCCACAGGCTACCATCCACCAGCCATTACGGGTTATTATTAACACTGGCGACCGTTTACAGCCGTTTCCCAAACAGAACATTTACTGGGAATGGTGGGATTTTTTGACAGACGTGAAACCTCGGTTACCACAGGCCACCATCTACCATCCATTGAAAAACAAGCTGACAACAATAACAAACAAAAAATTTGCGCACTGAATTTTGTGGCAATTGTGAATTTTAACTGTATCAATTGTTTCGAGTGTGGTTCACAGCAACAGATGTTGTTGGCAAATTGTATGGTGTCGTTCAACAGAAGTGAGAACCAAATAAATTAATTCGATGAGCCAGAATTTTTGCAATGCTAAAATATTTTAATGAAAGTATGCCAAGAAAGGTGTGGATGGTTTTAAATAAATTGCAATCTAATTAAAATTGTATGAATTATAGCCTCTTCCCACACAGTACATTAACGGGGAACGGTGGGATTTTTTGACAGATGTTAAACCTCGATTCCCACAGGCCACCATCCACCATCCCCCATCCACCAAAAAAACAGCTGACAATAATAAACAAAAATTTGTGCTCAACATTTCTTTGAAAATAAACAACATCCACCAAAAAAACAGCTTACAATAATAAACAATAAATTTGTGCTCTACATTTTTGTGAAAATAAACAACAAATATGGAACATTTATTTGTGGTTTCGACTGCGCTTCAACAGCAACAAATATTTATGCAAAAATTGATGGTGGCGTTGGTCGAAAATGAGGAATACGATGAGGAAGAATATATTGCAATGCTGAATTATTTTAATAAAACTATGCCAAGAAGTGTGTGGACGGTTGTAAATAAATTATAATCCAAGTAAAATTGTTTGTACAAGACAATGTTTTATATGTTTTAGAAGCGGTACGGCACTTTTTGGGAGAAGGATGTTCTGGAGAACAACGAGGAGTTTTTCAAAGAAAGTTTCAGGATGGAGAAGTCCACCTTCTGTTTATTGGTAAGCCGACTCGACGTTCTTCGAAAGAAAGACACCAACTGGCGAGATGCGATTCCGTTGGAGAAACGAATTGCAATTACCCTCTACACCTTGGGGTCTTCATCTGAATACCGAGTAGTTGGTAGGCTCTTCAGAGTGGCAGCCAACAGTGCCTGCAAAATTCTGCATGAATTTTGCGCAGCTGTGATTACCCAGTTTTCTGATGAATATATGTCTGCCGATTATCTGACAACAGACAAAGTTGATGAATGCGTCCAGGGCTTTGAAGCAATTGGATTTCCCCATTGCCTAGGGGAAATTGGTAAGAGATAAATCAATATTTTCATTTTGTATTATATGTGAATTGGTATATACACTTCATTTTTATTCTAGATGGATGTCATATAAAAGTCCGTCATATTCTCTAGTTTGGTGCGTACTTCTGACCAGCCTAGCTCAAATCCAGCCTCCTTCATGGACTCGGCCATTTCCATATAGACATGGGAGTTCTTTCTTGCTCCCCGCAAGTCCTCGATTTTCTTCTGCCAGATATCAATAAGAAGGATCTCCATATCGGAAGACCACTTCAATCTTCCACTCGCTGTTCTTTTATGTGCTGCATTGTCAATTGTGAATTAATAAAACGAAAAATACAAAATATATCTATTAAACTTACCACCTGCCGCATTTTCTACCGTGCCTTCCATTTTTTCCAAACAATTTTGAAATTGTCTTGTCTTGAAATTGTTTTTTCTGGCTGTGGCAGTTGTGGTTTTTGTTTATGTTTGACAGCCATTACTTACAAATTCGCAGTGAATTTCATTTTTTCACTGTGAATGCTAATTTTTCAGAGCAGCATTTGAAAACATCGGCTAAATATCGCATAGAAACGTGTGGTTTAGGAACATCCAAAATGGATGGTGGAACTAACTGGGAAATTTCGGAACGGCAAAACCTTACGGACCATCCCCGAAATGGATGGGGGATGGTGGCCTGTGAGAACAGGCTACAAGACTATTTTTTATGTGTTTTAGAGCCATACGGAAGAAATTTTTTGTTTGCTGTTGTCAGCTGTGTTGTCAATGAATGGTGGCTTGTGGGAGTCAAGGTTTCACATCTGTCAAAAAATCCCACCACTCCCCGTTAATGTGTGTCTGGGAAAAGGCTATTTCAGGAAAATATTGCTGTGCGAGTGAGAGAAATATATGTTTTAGTTTGGCTTTCAAGTTCAACTGGTGTCACTGTAGTGGCATAGAATATCAATTGTTACACTTTTCACTTTAAATTTGCCTTATTCAACCATCATAACAATCCAAAACATTATATAAGTAGATCAATAGTTACGGCACATAATGTGAGCATAATTGCAATCATAATCAGAACTCGCAAAATATGATAAACTAATTTTTTCTATGCTGTCTACTCATCGAAAAGACACAGAAAAAAAATCTCTGAACCAAAAACATTTTTTTTGTTAATCTCGTGTTTTCTGCTTCGTGCTGATCGGCGAGAGAAACATAAGCAGCTGTCTTACGAAGACATTTTTGTTCGGCGCTAAGCTAAGCTAACAGCTAAGCATCAGCAACTGGGCAAAACGAGCCAAGTGGAAGCCCAAAATGTCTTTTTATACCCAGTGCTCGACGAGTAAGAGGTATATTAGATTTGTTGAAAAAATGGATGTGTGTAACACCCAGAAGGAAGCGTTTCCGACCCCATAAACTATATATATTCTTGATCAGCATCAATAGCCGAGTCGATATAGCTATGTCTGTCCGTCTTTATTAGCGCCTATAGCTGAGAGACTGTAAAAGCTAGAGCAACCAAATTTTGCATTCAGACTCCTGTCCTAGCACACTGTTATAAGTTTATTTCAAAATTTCGCACCGCCCCCTTTCGACCACTCAAAGGACGAAAATCTGTGGCATGCACAATCTTTAAGATACGAGAAAACTAAAAACGCGGAATCATAGAAAATTACCATATCTATTAGAGTATTGAATCTGGATCAGATCGAATTAATAATATAGCCACAATAGAGAACACCATTTAGAGACGCATCGTTCCCTCTCGATCTCTTTCACACACCGCGGTGGGTGCTATGCCTGATCGAATTTTTTGACGTCTAGATCTCAGGGACTATAAGAGCTAGATCAACCAAATTTTCTATCCAATCTCCTGTGATATCAAACCGAGACGAGTTTGTTTAAAAATTTGGCCACGCCCCATTCCGCCCCCACAAAGGACGAAAACCACAATTCTTAAAATACGGGAAAATTAAAAACTCAGAATCATAGAAGATGACCATATATCAGAGTATTGAATCTGGATCAGGTCGGATTAATAATATAGCCACAAAAGAGAAAACCATTTAGAGACGCATCGTTCCCTCTCGCTCTTTCTCACACACCGGGGTGGGTGCTATGCCTTATCGAATTGTTTGACGCCTAGATCTCAGAGACTGTAAGAGCTAGATCAACCAAACTTTCTATTCAAGCTCCTGTGATATCAAACCGAGACGAGTTTGTTGCATAATTTCGCCACGCCCCCATCCGCCCCCACAAAGGACGAGCGCAAAGAGCGCATTGAGAGTATTTGAAGCCGAAGTCTTTTTTCGATTTCATTTGCTGTCGAGTCCGCAGGCAACCGATTTTTATATGACCGGCTGCAAAATGAAACACTTCTTACGAGAAATCACAAAAAATAATAGCTTTTCAACATATAGCTGGAAGACGTGATTGGAGACCAGTACCACTAACCATACAGTATATAGATATGTGAGTTTATACAAACGCCCGTGGCTAACGAAGACTAAAAATGCGATATCCAGGGCTCGGATACTGCAACCGTTCGGCTCATGACGCGGCGAGAGCCGAATTCGACAGCAACGAAGCAAGCGCAAGAAATATGTGATTGTATAATTTTGTCGGTTTCAGTGGCAGAACTGGTTTTTGATTTCTTTCTTCTGTTTTAGTTCTTAATTATTTTAATGTACGGGTGCACATGCATTCTCGCGTACTTTGCGTGCCTTTCATAGTATTGATGGGCACTAAAGCTGAATTTGTGAGATCGTTTCAATTTTTGGATTTCTGGGCTCATGTGTATCTTTTACTTTAGCATTTTTAGAGTTAACACTTTTTGAAGACGTTTGCCTTACAATATCTACGAAAGAAATCTACAAAGAATTCTTAGTATCTTTCCCCAAGAAACCCTGTGTCCAAAATGAATTCCTAGCTCGCACTGAGAAGGATGAAGATTTCAGATTTAGGTATTTTAAGGTATTTTAAAATACATTTTTTACCGTTTTTCCAGCAAGCACTTGCATTTTGTATATCATTTCTTCAAATCATTAATGGTTCATTTGGTTAATTTCAACAACTAAAATACATCATTCTCATTTTAGACACATAGTTTCTTGGAGAAAGATTCTTAGAATTCTTCGTAAATTCCGATTCTGGATGCTTACCACGTTTTTTTTACTCCATACAAATTGACCCTCCCTAATGTATGCTAACATACATAAAGTTAGATCTCAGCCTCACGCATGGAGCGAGAGAGCGGCTGACTCAAAGGGCTCTCTCTCTGGCTGCAGCAGAAAATTTCGAGAGAGGATGGGACCGAATAGCCCAGAAAATGTATGCAGCCCCTCTTTGTCGACTATGTGTTTTTTTCTTTGTGGTTATACGTCATCACTCCCACTCATTCACACTCTATAAGCGAAGCTTTCGAATTCATTCAATTAATTTTGGGCATAGATAATTCGAATGCGGTTTTTTGCTATTCATGCAGACTTTTAGTAGAAATCTGCAATTGTCTCTCTCTTTCATTCCTCCGTGTTCCGTTTTCAGGAGAGTTTGGAGTCAAGGACGACGCCTAGATACTTGACTTCACTAGATAGTTTAAGTGTTGATACCAGAATTACAGGTAGTTTTAAACTCGATGAGAATAGCACCAGTTCGGTTTTTTGAGGGTTCACCCCTAGGCCTTTTTGGCGCGCCAATCTATCGGTCGTTTCTAGTTCGGATTCCAGAAGTTCAATTATTATGGGCAGGAACTTGCCCGATGCCAGTATCGCTAGATCGTCTGCGTATGCCGTGACCTTGTACCCCCTGCTCCTCAGTTCCATAAGAACATGCCCACAGAAGTGGGCATATAGCTTCTCCCTGTGGGGTACCCCTTGTGACAGCTTTCCTTGAGAGACCTAAGCTAGCGTTTATCGTTCTGGTCCTGAGGCTGTAATTGTCTTGATCCTGATGTTATTGAAGGCATCCTCTATATCGAGAAGGGCCGTAAAGTGTATTTCTTGTAATTAAGAGTCTTTTTAAATTGCCTAACTACTTCGTGCAGTACGGACTCAACTGATCTACCTTTCAGGTAGGCATGTTGAGCTCCGGTTAAGACTCATTCATTGAGCCTGGATTTACACTGTATATCCATTAGGCGTTCAATTGTTTTCAACAAAAACGTGTACAAGCGGATGGGTGGTCCTTGGGTGAGATGCTTATCTTCCCAGCCTTGGGGATGACGACTACCATTACCTCCCTCCATTCTTTGGGTACGTGCACAGTTACGAGGTATCCTTAAAATATTAGCCATGGTAGTAGGTCATGGTAGTCTCATCTGGCCCCGGGGATTAGTAAGGACTGAATGACCAAGGCCATTAACCAAGTGATCTTATCTGGATCTTATCAATGGCGAGGGAGCCGCTGTTCGAGGCCAGGGTTATATCTATAACCTCTGCACGATTCTTGTTCCGGAAAGTGAGGTGGTCTCTCCGCAAGATTTGTGGACAAGATTTACTTGAACATCGATGATTTGACTAACCTTTTGATTGAAAGTCTAAATGTTAAAGACCATTCTTCTATTTTATATTAAATAATTTATACCAAGCTGCGATATGGATCTTTTTGAGAGGAGGACGTTGCGAAGAACTCTGACTCTGAAGCACAACGGCTCCCTTTCCTCCTACTGGCGCAACTACTTTTAGTGCACAGATGGCTTGGTGTGGGTGGTGGACAGTGCTGATCGAATGCGCCTGGACATGTGCCGACAGGAACTTCAGGTATTACTTGAGGAGGAACGCTGGACTTTGAATTCCTGGTGCCTGAAACAAACAGGGTCTGCCCGGGGCACTCAATTCTAGCGAAATCAAAAAGGTGGGAATACTAGTCAATTTCAACATTACTTATCACTGTGGACGGCAGTCAACGTAATGATGAAGAGTAGAGTAGAGAGAGAGAGTAGACTACTAAGCTAGAAGAAGACACTGGAAGAAATGAAAATCTGCTGTGACCGTCCGATCATAACGAGTGATACCCCAATCGAAAGGTATTGCAAAAAATAGAAGGATGGCATACCAAGATTTTAAAAAATCTAAATGTTTCAAGAGAAAGAGCGGTGAAAGTGTTAAGGTACAAATTTAGAAAATTGGAACTGTTGGGGCCGGTGGAGGAGAATGTTCCATTTTTTTTTGTATTGTTGTATTTCCGAATAAGTAAACTTTAGATAGTGTATTTATGTAGTCAGATGGAAAATCATTTTTCGTCATAAAAGTTGATATCAAAACTGTTTTATGTTGAAGGTGCGATCGTCACTAGTTTTTTACCTCGTTAAGAGGTGCTTTTGTTTGATTAATAATATACAGCTTAATTTGTAAATACTACATTTGAATGATACACCACTGCACATTGGGCCAGACGGCCGATTTTCTGGCATAAATTAAAAAAGTTATTCAGCAATGTTATGAACAAAATTGGTTTAAATGATACGTTATCATAATGTATACCATCACTAGAAAAACTGCATTTATATTTTTGATTTTAATGCAGCCCTGAAAGTTTTGCAGCTCTTTAAAGTCAGATGTTCGATCTGCTACAAGCTGGAGTTATATCCTTTTTCCGCATCATTCCATTTTTCGGTAAAATGGAACATGCGACAATGATGCTTATAAGAGCCCCGTGGATAGAAGAAGACAATGACGCGGCTGCATCTTTAATCATGCAGCGCATCATTGGCAAGTGTTGCCGTATCCTGTGTAGTATTTTTACAAAATACTGAATTATTCGGGGTATCGACGGGGTATCGAGAGCAAACATCTGTTTTTGTCAAACCAAAACCGCCACACCGTTCCAAAACATTTAAATTAAAACGAGTTTGAAACAATAAAATGGTAACACAAATACTTACAAGAGTCGACAAAGATCTTTTAGAATGCACTGATTCAAACTGTTCATGCCACAAGCGAACAAAAGTTCCACTTGACTATTAAAGTCGGGAGCACACAATTTTTGTTTGATGGAGCCAACGATAGCTTCACATGCATCGGACTCCTCCTTAACAAGCTCCATAAACAATTGGGTGCTCGTTGTGAACATCCCAAATGCACCGTTTTCCACATTTAATAATAAATCGCTCATTATTTCTTTAAATTGCAATGAAAATGATTTCCCTCTCTTCTTCTTACACACCTCGTTTGTTAACTTTAGCAGCCCGAACAGCTGGCAAAATGATGCATCTCCGACAATGATGCGGCAGTGTAAAAAGCCTAGGCTGCATTTTTTTATAACACTCTGCTCAATATTTTTCTTGATATAGCCTAGTATTCAGATGAGCAAAATTTTCTTGCGACAGAAAGTAGCCTATATTTTGCTGTGTCACCAGTATGACCAGATGTGCATCCTCTACGGTTAAACTGTTTTGTGTTTGCAAACATATAAAATCAGTTGGAAATTCAAATTTTGTCAGAAAGCAAGCCGGAATGTACTATTTATGGGCTCTGTGGCGCTGGAGAACGACAATGAACATAGAAAGCTCCGCAATATTGGATAAATCAGTATCTATCAAATTATCAATAAATAAAATGAGTAATGGGTCTAAAATTTATAAATTACAATATCCATATAAACGGATTCAATGAGAATAAATTTCTTTTCATTATTGCAATTTTCTAGCACTTTCCTGGCAGAACTCAGCAAGCCACTAACTATTGGTCTTCTTCATGCTGATGTCGATACACGAGTGTCGATGACGACAGAATATAGAATAATTCTTTCTTTCAGTCGAGCCCAGCATATACAATCTTTTCTTTTCAAGTATATATCGTTGCCTTTCGAGTATTAATCGGTCACTTATTTTGCTTATCTGAGTACTCATTTGTTAAATTCTTGCGCAAGAAATTTCTTGCGCTAGAATTACAGGCATGCATTTTTATCGTTTCCAAACGAATATAATCCCTGATTCTGTAGTAAGAAAATTTTACTTATAGCCTAGTATTCAGTAGCGAAGAAATGGCTATAGAGAAGAATCAGGGTTGATTTCCGCATGAAACCGATAAAAATATTCTGCCAGCAGAATGATTCTGCAAGGGTCATTAATTTGGTTGTACTCAGTTCGAGCAAAATAATTGCCGATATAAGCCTAGTACTCAGACCAGCAAAAATTCCTCTGGCGGAATTCGAAATATAAAAATACTAGCGACCGAGTGTGACCAGGTGTGCATGCCCTACGGTTATACTGTGAACAAATAAAATCTGTTAAGAATTCAAATTTTGTATCAAAGCAAGCAGAAATGTTTTTTTTGTGGGCGCTGTTTTGCTGGAGGACGACAATACACGGATAAAGAACCTCTATATTGGGTAAGTCCGTTTTCGCGGAACAGAAATGCAGTGAAATATTTTGTATTCCCCATTTGTCCACTAAATTTCATACCATAACGATTTCCAAGCTTTTTTGCACCTGGAATACTTATGAACATTCATTTACATTTTATAATAATTTGAAATTCTACTCTCTATTCATCACTGAAGCCACAGATTCCCATGCGCCTCTTATTGCGTTTGCATGAAATTGCTTTTTATTCGCAAAATTACATAGCAAATGCCTCTGCTCGATTTCTTTTAATAATAATAAAATCTTCTCGTCGCTAAACTCCCCCAATATTTTTATATTTTGCTTTTTGAACTCCATAGCATTGTGTTTACGTTTCGATTTCGATTGTAATCAAACACATATGGACGCACACCACTTCATTTATTTCACCGGCCAAATAAATTTGTCGTGCCTGGCGGAATACCACAAATACCAGGAGGAGAGAATCCGGTGGCCTCATGAGGGGCGGCTCGATACGCCCACAGCGCCCACGGCAATAGTTCGTCCCAATTTCGTTGATCGGCTACAAATTTGGCCAGGTAGCTGAGCAGCGTGCGGTTGAAACGTTGTACCATTCCGTCGGATTGGGGGTGGAGCGGGGTAGTTCGGGTTTTCTCGACGTCTATCAATAGCAGGCAAGCTCGAAAAACTTCCGACTCGAAATTCCGTCCTTGGTCCGAGTGAAAGACCAAAACACCTCTTCCGTTAAAGCGCGTGCCACCGTTTCTGCCGTTTGATCGGCAGAGCTGGCTACTTTGTATAGTAGCACATGACGACAGCTATGTAGTGGTTGCCACGGGCGGTGGTGGGCAAGGGGCCCAGTATGTCGATGGCGATCCTCTCGAATGGGGCACCGATTGCAGTGGGTTTGAGCTTGCCGACCGTTCGTCTGGTTGGACCGCTTCGAGCCTGGCACGACACACAGCGGGCACAGAATATTGCTATGTCGGCGCTCATGCCGATCCAATAAAATCGTTTCTTGGCCTTGACCAGCGTTTTCTCCTGTGGGCGATTGGTGGACGCTTTGCAGGATTTCGGGTAGTACCGTGGCTGGAATGACAGGAAACTGATCGTCGTCTCGGCTTGTGACTGTAAGCACTCGATTTTTCAACTGTAAACGAGAAAATAGATGCCAGTAAGCTTTGACGTCAGGACTCTCACCCAAAATTGTACTCTTCGGCGGCCTCTCTCCTTGCAGAACCCATTCATAGACTACCGCTAGGTCCGGGTCTTTCTTCTGTTGTTCGTCTAAAGGGTGATCATCCAGCTCTTATTGCGTTCGGTCGTGTTTTCGCTATGTCGCTGCATCAATGCTCGGAATGCAATTCGGACGTCACTGCTGCTCAGCTACGCTGCTTTGATGCTGTTCGCTGCTCGTCGTTGTGCCGCCGTGCGTTTCATCTGTCGTGCATTGATTTACCCTCAGATGCTATTAAACTTCTAATAAATCTTTGTTGTGGCAGTGTGATAGCTGTGTGGTTGCGAATGACTCGCACTCCAAAATTGACGAACTGAGTGACAAGGTGCAGAAGCTTGAAAGCCTGTATCGGGATCTCAAGTCAGATTTTCAGGCTGCCCTCCCGGTCAAGTCGAATAGGAGGGTTGCTGCTAAGAAGGATGCCAATAATGCCATACCGGTGACTGACTTACTGTCTCCAAAGCTGGTGGCCGCCACCTCGAGTGCGGTCATTGACCCGGGTCCAGCTGCCGCTCTCCCTTCTGATTCGGAGGGCTTCGTCACAGTCCGAAAGAAAGAGAGGAAGAATCGGAGCAAAAACGCTAAGCGTTTTGTTGGTGTTGCTCCGAGTTGTAAGCAGTTAAATATATTGCAGAGCCGAAAATACCTGCATATCGGCAAATTTGCCGCTGCGACGGAGCCAGAGGCGGTGGTGAAATTTGTTGCCGATAAACTGAAGGTGTCCGAGGCCGAAATTTCCTGTGCAAAGTTGGTCAAGCGAGATGCTGATATTTCTGCGTTGAAATTCGTTAATTTCAACCTTGGGGTCCCTGAGCCTCTATTCCCGATGGTTTTTGACGATAAATTCTGGCCAGTATCGGTAAGAGTCTCCCGCCTTGTGCATAGACAGAGGCCTGCAGCTGATCTGACGGCTGTTAATCTGCCTACACTTGTGCCATTGCGGACGTCCACCCCGACTCAGGAAGTTCCAGTTCCATCCACTTCAAAAAACCCCCAGTGAGCGGCGCCTTTGGTTTTTGGATCGCCGCTTCTCGACAAGCTATTCTGCTTACATTTTCTCGATTCTTTGCAATAAGCAATCGGCCGTCGCTGCTTCATATTCGGCATTCTTTGGAACACCAACAAAATATCTCTTTGGATCGGACGTCGATGCTCTTGCTTGCGCTCTATTTCGACTATGTGCGCTTCTGACGTCATCATTACAACAACATTCGCCAATGCAGTTCTTCGTGTGCTTTGCTTGCGCCGTCGCTGCACTCGACACTTGGGGAGAGTCAGCAGCCCGGCGCTCGCTCTTAAATAGAACGCTCTCTTCGCTATCAACACCTGGATTGGGGTTCCCTACTGCTGCCTTTCACAATCTTCTGGTCGAGTATGTTGCACTGCTATTTCGGACTGCGACGTTTGGGCAGGTTTTACGCACGAGCCTTGCCGTATGTGATGTTCCTGACCCTCCTCTGGATCCTACTCTCGTGGCCGCTAATCGGACGGCACTGCCACTTCCTGGGATTATGCCGATGGATGGGGCCGAATCCATCCGCATTTTCTTTCAAAATATATCGGATATGCGCACTAAGGCTCAAGCGGTGTACTTGGCCACATCTACGTGCGATTTCGACGTCATCATCCTTGTTGAAACTTGGCTCAACGAAAACTTCTTCGACAATGAGTTCTTTGATCCCAACCTTTTCCAAGTGTTTCGTAAGGACAGAGACTGTGCCAAAACGAAGCGCTGCAGAGGGGGTGGGGTTATTGTGGCCGTTAGACGCACCCTACGATGTGATCCGATTTGTCTCCTTGATGGCGACTCTATCTTGGATCAGATTGGTGTGTCTGTGGCTGGTCAGTCGGAGACGCTATGTATCAGCGCATCATATATTCCTCCGAAGAGCAGCTATGATGTTTACAGGGCGCACACGCAGAATATTGCCAATATGCGTGGCAATCTACGAGACCGTCATCATCTCTGCGTTGTTGGCGACTTCAATTTGGGGTCGTTGATATGGACCGCCGATCCGCAGTCGTCGGCTATGATGCCGAGTAATGTGCATTTGCAGCACGAAGTCCTTTTTTTGGATGACCTTTTTAGTATGGGCTTAACCCAAATTAATAATGTTCTTAATAGGTTAAATAAGATTATAGATTTAGTTTTTGTTAGTGCGGATATTGATTGCTGCGTTGCATGTTGCGGGCTGCCTATTGCAGAATGTGACATGCATCACGTGCCATTGATATTCTCAGCTAATTTCTATAGTTACTCGCCCTGGGCTGAACCAGATTCTGAATATTTTTTTACAGATGTAAGTTTGAATGCTATACGTAATGAAATGCTAAACGTAAACTGGGCTTCTGTTCCCTCGCATCCTAGTGCTGACTCTTCTTATAATGTTTTCATTGGTACTGTTCATCATATTGTTGATAAGAATGCTTCCAGAAGAGTGCGTGGCTCCTATAGGCTACCGTGGTATACAAAGGGTCTTGTGAGGTATAAGAATCTGCGTAACAAGTTTCTTAAACGATTTAAGATTACCCGTGACCCCGTTGACTGGGCCAGGTATGTGCAGCATAAGCGCGAGTTTGCCTTTTTAAACAAAATTTTTATATAGTCAGTATATTGCCGATGTTGAAAAGGGACTTAAAATGAATCCCAGGTCGTTCTGGCGTTTCATAAACTCAAAAAGGTCGACAAGTGCCCTTCCTTGAGCTATGAACCTTGGTAACTTGAGCTCAAACACTGATGGTGGCATAGAAAACCTTTTTGCGTATTTTTTTAGCTCAAATTTTGAGCCATACGCAGTTTGGCATGAGTCCGATGTCTTAAACTCTATCCCTTCGGTGGTCAATATTGGCTCACTTGACGTATCGGAGGCGGACATTTTGGAGGCAATTGCTGATTTCGACCCCTTAAAATTCTCTTCTGTAATTCTTTGTCATCGGGTCGGTTTATTGCAAAGTGGAAGGCTGCCAAGATTACTCCCGTTTTTAAGAAGGGTACTAGGAATTGTATCTCTAATTATAGACCAATTGCCAAACTCAGCAATGTCTCAAAACTTCTTGAGCGCATCATTGCCAAAAAGATCTCTTTCCTCATGAAGTCATACATTAGCCCAAATCAGCATGGTTTTATGCCAGGTAGATCAGCTACCACTAATTTGGTAGCCTTTAGTAACTTTTGCACACATGCCTTTGAAGTGCACTCTCAAGTTGATTTGGTGTACACTGACTTTGCTAAGGCCATTGACAAAGTCTTCCACTGTGCCCTAATAGCCAAGCTGTACCGGCTGGGGATTCATTCGAGCCTGCTTAGTTGGTTCATTTCATAACTGGAGCAGCGAGAGTATGTTGTATTAGTGAATGGAAAGCAATCGGACCCATATCTGGCTATTTCTGGCCTTCCACAGGGAAGTGCTCTTGGTCCGTTGCTGTTCGCTATCTTCATTAATGACATATTTCTTTGCATTCAGGCTTCTGAGCATTTGCTGTATGCCGATGATTTGAAAATCTTCCGTTCCATCAAAACTTTAGGGGACAGTATCCTTCTACAGCGTGACCTGGATGGAGTCGTTCGTTGGTGCACACTTAATTCGCTCCCTCTCAATGTAAGCAAATGTTACTTTGTGTCCTTCAGTAAGTGTGTATTCAATGTTCAGGCCTCATACTCGATAGATGGCCTTCCGCTCTGGAAGCAGATGGTGACACTTGACCTGGGGGTCTTGTTCGATTCCAAATTTCTTTTTATCGAGCATTTGAATTTCATTTTGCCAAAAGTCTATGCCATGTTCGGCTTTGTTACGAGTAATTCATCGCAGTTTAAGGACCCATATACGAGGCTAAGTCTTTATGCATTTCTTGTGCGCTCCCGTCTTGAGTATGCTTCAGTGGTTTGGAATCCGACGGGGGTCGTTCGGATTGCGCGTGTCGAGAGATTGCAAAGGAAGTTTTTGAAGTTTGCACTCCAGCCTTTGCAATTTTCCAGTCCGGTGCCGTCCTATGAGTGCAGATTGCTCCTCGTGCATCTCTCCTCCCTTGAGGATCGAAGAACCATTGCGGCTCAGCTATTTTTATACGATCTATTAGTGGGTAACATCGATTGCCCTTTCCTGCTTAGTAGGATTGGCTTCAACACGCCTGCCAGGAGCCTTAGGGACCATGCACTTTTAGCTGTTGATCTCCACCGGACCAACTACGGGAATAATGAGCCATTGTGTAGGGCTCTTCGTCATTATAATGCGCTGCCAGCTGGGATGCGTTTTGACTTTTGCCACGGGAAAGCATCCGTCAGACGATAATTGTCTGATTTTTTCATGTTTAATAATTAATTTGTTTTTCTCTCTTCAATTTGGGGTCGTTAATATGGACCGCCGATCCGCAGTCGTCGGCTATGATGCCGAGTAATGTGCATTTGCAGCACGAAGTCCTTTTTTTGGATGACCTTTTTAGTATGGGCTTAGCCCAAATTAATAATGTTTTTAATAGGTTAAATAAGATTCTAGATTTAGTTTTTGTTAGTGCGGATATTGATTGCTGCGTTGCATTTTGCGTGCTGCCTATTGCAGAATGTGACATGCATCACGTGCCATTGATATTCTCAGCTAATTTCTATAGTTACTCGCCCTGGGCTGAACCAGATTCTGAATATTTTTTTACAGATGTAAGTTTGAATGCTATACGTGATGAAATGCTAAACGTAAACTCCCGTTTTTAAGAAGGGTACTAGGAATTGTATCTCTAATTATAGACCAATTGCCAAACTCAGCAATGTCTCAAAACTTCTTGAGCGCATCATTGCCAAAAAGATCTCTTTCCTCATGAAGTCATACATTAGCCCAAATCAGCATGGTTTTATGCCAGGTAGATCAGCTACCACTAATTTGGTAGCCTTTAGTAACTTTTGCACACATGCCTTTGAAGTGCACTCTCAAGTTGATTTGGTGTACACTGACTTTGCTAAGGCCATTGACAAAGTCTTCCACTGTGCCCTAATAGCCAAGCTGTACCGGCTGGGGATTCATTCGAGCCTGCTTAGTTGGTTCATTTCATAACTGGAGCAGCGAGAGTATGTTGTATTAGTGAATGGAAAGCAATCGGACCCATATCTGGCTATTTCTGGCCTTCCACAGGGAAGTGCTCTTGGTCCGTTGCTGTTCGCTATCTTCATTAATGACATATTTCTTTGCATTCAGGCTTCTGAGCATTTGCTGTATGCCGATGATTTGAAAATCTTCCGTTCCATCAAAACTTTAGGGGACAGTATCCTTCTACAGCGTGACCTGGATGGAGTCGTTCGTTGGTGCACACTTAATTCGCTCCCTCTCAATGTAAGCAAATGTTACTTTGTGTCCTTCAGTAAGTGTGTATTCAATGTTCAGGCCTCATACTCGATAGATGGCCTTCCGCTCTGGAAGCAGATGGTGACACTTGACCTGGGGGTCTTGTTCGATTCCAAATTTCTTTTTATCGAGCATTTGAATTTCATTTTGCCAAAAGTCTATGCCATGTTCGGCTTTGTTACGAGTAATTCATCGCAGTTTAAGGACCCATATACGAGGCTAAGTCTTTATGCATTTCTTGTGCGCTCCCGTCTTGAGTATGCTTCAGTGGTTTGGAATCCCACGGGGGTCGTTCGGATTGCGCGTGTCGAGAGATTGCAAAGGAAGTTTTTGAAGTTTGCACTCCAGCCTTTGCAATTTTCCAGTCCGGTGCCGTCCTATGAGTGCAGATTGCTCCTCGTGCATCTCTCCTCCCTTGAGGATCGAAGAACCATTGCGGCTCAGCTATTTTTATACGATCTATTAGTGGGTAACATCGATTGCCCTTTCCTGCTTAGTAGGATTGGCTTCAACACGCCTGCCAGGAGCCTTAGGGACCATGCACTTTTCGCTGTTGATCTCCACCGGACCAACTACGGGAATAATGAGCCATTGTGTAGGGCTCTTCGTCATTATAATGCGCTGCCAGCTGGGATGCGTTTTGACTTTTGCCACGGGAAAGCATCCGTCAGACGATAATTGTCTGATTTTTTCATGTTTAATAATTAATTTGTTTTTCTCTCTTCAATTTGGGGTCGTTAATATGGACCGCCGATCCGCAGTCGTCGGCTATGATGCCGAGTAATGTGCATTTGCAGCACGAAGTCCTTTTTTTGGATGACCTTTTTAGTATGGGCTTAGCCCAAATTAATAATGTTTTTAATAGGTTAAATAAGATTCTAGATTTAGTTTTTGTTAGTGCGGATATTGATTGCTGCGTTGCATTTTGCGTGCTGCCTATTGCAGAATGTGACATGCATCACGTGCCATTGATATTCTCAGCTAATTTCTATAGTTACTCGCCCTGGGCTGAACCAGATTCTGAATATTTTTTTACAGATGTAAGTTTGAATGCTATACGTGATGAAATGCTAAACGTAAACTCCCGTTTTTAAGAAGGGTACTAGGAATTGTATCTCTAATTATAGACCAATTGCCAAACTCAGCAATGTCTCAAAACTTCTTGAGCGCATCATTGCCAAAAAGATCTCTTTCCTCATGAAGTCATACATTAGCCCAAATCAGCATGGTTTTATGCCAGGTAGATCAGCTACCACTAATTTGGTAGCCTTTAGTAACTTTTGCACACATGCCTTTGAAGTGCACTCTCAAGTTGATTTGGTGTACACTGACTTTGCTAAGGCCATTGACAAAGTCTTCCACTGTGCCCTAATAGCCAAGCTGTACCGGCTGGGGATTCATTCGAGCCTGCTTAGTTGGTTCATTTCATAACTGGAGCAGCGAGAGTATGTTGTATTAGTGAATGGAAAGCAATCGGACCCATATCTGGCTATTTCTGGCCTTCCACAGGGAAGTGCTCTTGGTCCGTTGCTGTTCGCTATCTTCATTAATGACATATTTCTTTGCATTCAGGCTTCTGAGCATTTGCTGTATGCCGATGATTTGAAAATCTTCCGTTCCATCAAAACTTTAGGGGACAGTATCCTTCTACAGCGTGACCTGGATGGAGTCGTTCGTTGGTGCACACTTAATTCGCTCCCTCTCAATGTAAGCAAATGTTACTTTGTGTCCTTCAGTAAGTGTGTATTCAATGTTCAGGCCTCATACTCGATAGATGGCCTTCCGCTCTGGAAGCAGATGGTGACACTTGACCTGGGGGTCTTGTTCGATTCCAAATTTCTTTTTATCGAGCATTTGAATTTCATTTTGCCAAAAGTCTATGCCATGTTCGGCTTTGTTACGCGTAATTCATCGCAGTTTAAGGACCCATATACGAGGCTAAGTCTTTATGCATTTCTTGTGCGCTCCCGTCTTGAGTATGCTTCAGTGGTTTGGAATCCCACGGGGGTCGTTCGGATTGCGCGTGTCGAGAGATTGCAAAGGAAGTTTTTGAAGTTTGCACTCCAGCCTTTGCAATTTTCCAGTCCGGTGCCGTCCTATGAGTGCAGATTGCTCCTCGTGCATCTCTCCTCCCTTGAGGATCGAAGAACCATTGCGGCTCAGCTATTTTTATACGATCTATTAGTGGGTAACATCGATTGCCCTTTCCTGCTTAGTAGGATTGGCTTCAACACGCCTGCCAGGAGCCTTAGGGACCATGCACTTTTCGCTGTTGATCTCCACCGGACCAACTACGGGAATAATGAGCCATTGTGTAGGGCTCTTTGTCATTATAATGCGCTGCCAGCTGGGATGCGTTTTGACTTTTGCCACGGGAAAGCATCCGTCAGACGATAACTGTCTGATTTTTTCATGTTTAATAATTAATTTGTTTTTCTCTCTTTTCTTTATTTAGTGTTTATTGTTTAAGATAGTTATAAGTTAGTTTAGCCAGTTAAGGTTTAACCGTTGGCGAATAAATAAATAAATAAAGGCTCTGGTACCACTCCCAAGTAGAGTACCCGACCAGCCTTTTCTTACGCTTTCTCGCAGACGCGTCAGTTGTTGCAGGGTCGGCGAGATAGTCCGTCAGCGTTACCGTGGCGCTTCCCAGGGCGGTGCTGGATCTCCATATCGTACTGCTGCAGTCTCTCCATCCACCGGGCGACCTGGCCTTCTGGGTCCCGTAATGTGAGAAGCCATTTAAGTGAGGCGTGATCCGTCCGTACGACGAACTTCTGTCCGAACAGATAATGGTGGAAGTGTTTGGTAGAGCAGACTACAGCCATCGGTTCTCTTCTAGTCACGCAATAATTGCGCTCTGCCGGGCTGAAAGTCTTGCTGTAGTATCCGATAACTACTTCCTGGCCGTTCTGCACCTGACTTAGCACGGCGCCTACTCCATGGTCCGAAGCGTCTGTGTCCAACACAAACAGCTCATTGGACTCGGGAAAGGCTAGAATCGGGGCCATCGTTAACTTAGTTTTCAGCGTGTCGAAAGCCTGTTCCGTCTCCGTGGTCCAAGTGAAGGTACGACGAGCCTCTGTCAGCTCGTGGAAGGGTTTGGCGATCGTTGAGAAGTCGGGGATAAACTTCCGGTAGTATGAGCAGAGACCAACGAATGAGCGTACCTCTTTTTGGCTCTTGGGTCGGGGCCAATCAGCAACTTTAGCTATCTTCGACGGTCAGGTACGCAGACCTTGACTACCCTTGACTAGGAAATTTACCTCGTTTTTGAAAAAGTGACATTTTTTCGGGCTCAGTCTTAATCCCGCTGCAACTAGTCATTCAAAAACTCTTCCCAAGTGCTGCAGGTGCTCTTCCGCCGTAAGTGAATGAACGATTATGTCATCCAAATATACGAGCGTTGATCTCCAGGTTAGGCCGGTAAACAATCCGTCCATTAGTCTCTCGAACGTTGCCGAGGCGTTGGTCAGACCGAAGGGTATTACGTTGAACTCGAACAATCCAGCCCCGCAGGCGAAAGCAGTCTTGGGCCTCGAGAGCTCGTCCATCTCCACCTGCCAGTAGCCGCTCTGCAAATCCATTGTAGAGAACCAATTGGAGCCGTGCAGGGTAGTCAGAACGTCCTCCTTTCGCGGCAAGGGGTATGAGTCTTTGATCGTGACGTCATTGAGCCGCCGATAGTCCATGCAGAACCTGGTCGACCCGTTCTTTTTACGGACTAGCACGATCGGCGAGGACCAGGGGCTGCTGGAGGGACGTACTACTCCGTTGGAGCGCATCTCCGCTAGCAGCCGCTCCACTTCTTCCTTCTTCGCTAGAGCCAACCGCCGTGGTGGCTGCTTGATGGGTCGTGATTGCCCCGTGTCTATAATTCTGCTGGTCTCATCGTCATTTTTGGCAAAGGCCTTCCGGTAGCGACGGAGCAGTTCCTCAAGCGGCGTCCTTGCCCCAAGCTTGACATGACTCAACAGCGAATTCCACTCTATGGGCTCCTCCGTTGTATGCGCCTGCTTAGATGCGTCTTCTGCCGTGTTCGGCTTGCCCAGCACAGTAAGTGGGGGCAGACTCCATTGTTGTTTAAGGCCTCTGACCGCCCGTGCGTTGCTGGTAGTGTCCCAGATGGCGCTGCCCCTAGCCATGCCCGAGTGAAGGGCCGCCATCTCTCCGTACTCCAGGGTCCCTTGCGGCTGCGGTGCCGCCAGTGCGCGTCTCAGGCTGAGTTGCATGTCACTTCGAGGTGGAATGCGTGTCGCCTCCGTCAAATAGAGCACGTTCCCCTGGATGGAGCTGGTGACGTGCAATGGCACCGTACCCCAGGCGAACTTCAGGAGTAGCTCGCCCAGGTCTACTGTGGACTCGTGCCGGAGGAGAAAGTCGATTCCTAGGAGGCTGGGTGGGGCACCGTCCACAAGCAGGAAATCTTGTAGCACCGAGCGGTCGCCGATCCGTACAGTTGCAGAGACGCGTTGGGTCGCAGCAAAGGTCTCGGATGTCGGCCCGCGCAGGACTACGTGACAGGCTGTGGTTGGCAGTGCTTTCTTCACGTCGCGTTTATTGAGCAGGGATACGGAGGCACCTGCATCTACTACCATCCGCACCGGGCTTTTCTGAAAGAGAATCACACAATGTAAGCTTTGGTCACACATTGTGTTAACAGAGTACGTAGCTGTCGGTTTTTTGATGAGGCTCCCGCGGTGGGCACGCCTGACTTGGCAGCCATCTTCAACTTCCTCATCAGCTGTGGGAGCCGCTTCATCGAAGAGCGACGCAGGTCGTCGGTCCGTTTCGATTTGGGTTTGGTTTATTGGTGTCGACGACGCAGACACCGACGAGGAAGGGCCAATGGGGAAGTTGAGTTCCGTTATAGAAAGTGCCTCATCTTGACTTGGCACACCCTTCTCGTCGTGTGCGGCATCAGAGGGCCGCATCCCCTGCCGTTGCAGTGTCTGGTCATCGGTGTTTTGGTTAGGGGCTATATATGCGGCAGCCGACTCTCGCCCCGGGAACTGACTTCCAGTTTCCTCCAGCGGCTTCGGAGCTGGACGAGATGCCAGGGTTTGGAGTTTGATGGCCATATCCCGGACTTCGGAGAGAGTCGAGGGCTTGCTGGCCAGCACGGGGTACTGGAGCGCTGTTTCGCGCATGCTGTCAACGAATTGCTGCACCATGATGGAATTGTAGGTGTCCACTGAAGTGCCGGCAAAAACCACACGGCCCAGGCGTTCCAACTTGCATCGTTGTGAGTGGTTGCGCAACTGCTGGTAACTCGCCTGGCAGTCCAAGGCGAACTGTGTTCGCATCGATGCCATCAGTTGATGGTAGTCCCTCTCCACCGCATTGCGGGGGGGAGCCTCCAACACACGTAGCATTGTTCGCTGGCACGAGTCAAGCATCTTCTCCAACTTGAGATCCATCTGATATGATCCAATGAAGCCGCCGTAACCACGTCGGTGTCCGGGTTCATGAAAAGGTCGCGCTGTCTTGCTCCTCGTCTTGGCATTATGGCTTAAAAATCTTTCCAGAATCTGATCGCTGAACCCCACACCTGACACCAATGTAACAATAATTCGTGTTACTAAGGCGGGCCGAGCGGATTTCCTACCAGGTTGGGGGAGCGGAAAATTGAGGAGGCACCAGCTAAGACGTGGTTCGGGACACAGTTCACCGATTCCACAAAGTAAAAAGCACTTAGGATGTTCTTAATTTTCACAGATTTTATTATGCACATCACCTTTTGTTCTAGACTTCTTATTCGCATATGTTCTCTTCTTTTCTTCTTCTTGCGGGCTCAAGGTCCGTCAGCCGATCGAGATGGCACCCAACTATCAATAATGGCTCTACGGCGCCAAACTTCGTTCGGATTGCGCGTGTCGAGAGATTGCAAAGGAAGTTTTTGAAGTTTGCACTCCAGCCTTTGCAATTTTCCAGTCCGGTGCCGTCCTATGAGTGCAGATTGCTCCTCGTGCATCTCTCCTCCCTTGAGGATCGAAGAACCATTGCGGCTCAGCTATTTTTATACGATCTATTAGTGGGTAACATCGATTGCCCTTTCCTGCTTAGTAGGATTGGCTTCAACACGCCTGCCAGGAGCCTTAGGGACCATGCACTTTTCGCTGTTGATCTCCACCGGACCAACTACGGGAATAATGAGCCATTGTGTAGGGCTCTTTGTCATTATAATGCGCTGCCAGCTGGGATGCGTTTTGACTTTTGCCACGGGAAAGCATCCGTCAGACGATAACTGTCTGATTTTTTCATGTTTAATAATTAATTTGTTTTTCTCTCTTTTCTTTATTTAGTGTTTATTGTTTAAGATAGTTATAAGTTAGTTTAGCCAGTTAAGGTTTAACCGTTGGCGAATAAATAAATAAATAAAGGCTCTGGTACCACTCCCAAGTAGAGTACCCGACCAGCCTTTTCTTACGCTTTCTCGCAGACGCGTCAGTTGTTGCAGGGTCGGCGAGATAGTCCGTCAGCGTTACCGTGGCGCTTCCCAGGGCGGTGCTGGATCTCCATATCGTACTGCTGCAGTCTCTCCATCCACCGGGCGACCTGGCCTTCTGGGTCCCGTAATGTGAGAAGCCATTTAAGTGAGGCGTGATCCGTCCGTACGACGAACTTCTGTCCGAACAGATAATGGTGGAAGTGTTTGGTAGAGCAGACTACAGCCATCGGTTCTCTTCTAGTCACGCAATAATTGCGCTCTGCCGGGCTGAAAGTCTTGCTGTAGTATCCGATAACTACTTCCTGGCCGTTCTGCACCTGACTTAGCACGGCGCCTACTCCATGGTCCGAAGCGTCTGTGTCCAACACAAACAGCTCATTGGACTCGGGAAAGGCTAGAATCGGGGCCATCGTTAACTTAGTTTTCAGCGTGTCGAAAGCCTGTTCCGTCTCCGTGGTCCAAGTGAAGGTACGACGAGCCTCTGTCAGCTCGTGGAAGGGTTTGGCGATCGTTGAGAAGTCGGGGATAAACTTCCGGTAGTATGAGCAGAGACCAACGAATGAGCGTACCTCTTTTTGGCTCTTGGGTCGGGGCCAATCAGCAACTTTAGCTATCTTCGACGGTCAGGTACGCAGACCTTGACTACCCTTGACTAGGAAATTTACCTCGTTTTTGAAAAAGTGACATTTTTTCGGGCTCAGTCTTAATCCCGCTGCAACTAGTCATTCAAAAACTCTTCCCAAGTGCTGCAGGTGCTCTTCCGCCGTAAGTGAATGAACGATTATGTCATCCAAATATACGAGCGTTGATCTCCAGGTTAGGCCGGTAAACAATCCGTCCATTAGTCTCTCGAACGTTGCCGAGGCGTTGGTCAGACCGAAGGGTATTACGTTGAACTCGAACAATCCAGCCCCGCAGGCGAAAGCAGTCTTGGGCCTCGAGAGCTCGTCCATCTCCACCTGCCAGTAGCCGCTCTGCAAATCCATTGTAGAGAACCAATTGGAGCCGTGCAGGGTAGTCAGAACGTCCTCCTTTCGCGGCAAGGGGTATGAGTCTTTGATCGTGACGTCATTGAGCCGCCGATAGTCCATGCAGAACCTGGTCGACCCGTTCTTTTTACGGACTAGCACGATCGGCGAGGACCAGGGGCTGCTGGAGGGACGTACTACTCCGTTGGAGCGCATCTCCGCTAGCAGCCGCTCCACTTCTTCCTTCTTCGCTAGAGCCAACCGCCGTGGTGGCTGCTTGATGGGTCGTGATTGCCCCGTGTCTATAATTCTGCTGGTCTCATCGTCATTTTTGGCAAAGGCCTTCCGGTAGCGACGGAGCAGTTCCTCAAGCGGCGTCCTTGCCCCAAGCTTGACATGACTCAACAGCGAATTCCACTCTATGGGCTCCTCCGTTGTATGCGCCTGCTTAGATGCGTCTTCTGCCGTGTTCGGCTTGCCCAGCACAGTAAGTGGGGGCAGACTCCATTGTTGTTTAAGGCCTCTGACCGCCCGTGCGTTGCTGGTAGTGTCCCAGATGGCGCTGCCCCTAGCCATGCCCGAGTGAAGGGCCGCCATCTCTCCGTACTCCAGGGTCCCTTGCGGCTGCGGTGCCGCCAGTGCGCGTCTCAGGCTGAGTTGCATGTCACTTCGAGGTGGAATGCGTGTCGCCTCCGTCAAATAGAGCACGTTCCCCTGGATGGAGCTGGTGACGTGCAATGGCACCGTACCCCAGGCGAACTTCAGGAGTAGCTCGCCCAGGTCTACTGTGGACTCGTGCCGGAGGAGAAAGTCGATTCCTAGGAGGCTGGGTGGGGCACCGTCCACAAGCAGGAAATCTTGTAGCACCGAGCGGTCGCCGATCCGTACAGTTGCAGAGACGCGTTGGGTCGCAGCAAAGGTCTCGGATGTCGGCCCGCGCAGGACTACGTGACAGGCTGTGGTTGGCAGTGCTTTCTTCACGTCGCGTTTATTGAGCAGGGATACGGAGGCACCTGCATCTACTACCATCCGCACCGGGCTTTTCTGAAAGAGAATCACACAATGTAAGCTTTGGTCACACATTGTGTTAACAGAGTACGTAGCTGTCGGTTTTTTGATGAGGCTCCCGCGGTGGGCACGCCTGACTTGGCAGCCATCTTCAACTTCCTCATCAGCTGTGGGAGCCGCTTCATCGAAGAGCGACGCAGGTCGTCGGTCCGTTTCGATTTGGGTTTGGTTTATTGGTGTCGACGACGCAGACACCGACGAGGAAGGGCCAATGGGGAAGTTGAGTTCCGTTATAGAAAGTGCCTCATCTTGACTTGGCACACCCTTCTCGTCGTGTGCGGCATCAGAGGGCCGCATCCCCTGCCGTTGCAGTGTCTGGTCATCGGTGTTTTGGTTAGGGGCTATATATGCGGCAGCCGACTCTCGCCCCGGGAACTGACTTCCAGTTTCCTCCAGCGGCTTCGGAGCTGGACGAGATGCCAGGGTTTGGAGTTTGATGGCCATATCCCGGACTTCGGAGAGAGTCGAGGGCTTGCTGGCCAGCACGGGGTACTGGAGCGCTGTTTCGCGCATGCTGTCAACGAATTGCTGCACCATGATGGAATTGTAGGTGTCCACTGAAGTGCCGGCAAAAACCACACGGCCCAGGCGTTCCAACTTGCATCGTTGTGAGTGGTTGCGCAACTGCTGGTAACTCGCCTGGCAGTCCAAGGCGAACTGTGTTCGCATCGATGCCATCAGTTGATGGTAGTCCCTCTCCACCGCATTGCGGGGGGGAGCCTCCAACACACGTAGCATTGTTCGCTGGCACGAGTCAAGCATCTTCTCCAACTTGAGATCCATCTGATATGATCCAATGAAGCCGCCGTAACCACGTCGGTGTCCGGGTTCATGAAAAGGTCGCGCTGTCTTGCTCCTCGTCTTGGCATTATGGCTTAAAAATCTTTCCAGAATCTGATCGCTGAACCCCACACCTGACACCAATGTAACAATAATTCGTGTTACTAAGGCGGGCCGAGCGGATTTCCTACCAGGTTGGGGGAGCGGAAAATTGAGGAGGCACCAGCTAAGACGTGGTTCGGGACACAGTTCACCGATTCCACAAAGTAAAAAGCACTTAGGATGTTCTTAATTTTCACAGATTTTATTATGCACATCACCTTTTGTTCTAGACTTCTTATTCGCATATGTTCTCTTCTTTTCTTCTTCTTGCGGGCTCAAGGTCCGTCAGCCGATCGAGATGGCACCCAACTATCAATAATGGCTCTACGGCGCCAAACTTCGCATAAGACTTTTCGTTACAATATAATATATTTCATACATAACTCCCATTGGAATAATTGTCCATTAGAGTATTCAAGGTGCAAATTGTGAATAGGCAAATAATTTTCATTTAATATATATATTTTTATATAATTAAGTCATATAAACATAAAGACTATACAGTTTGTACCATATATGTATATTTAATTGTATGGTATATCATATAATATATCAATATATATGATCACATACAAAAAAGTTATATGCGCTGAAAAAATTATATATATGTATATCATCCATTATTATGGATATTAATGACATATAAATAGGTATTGAATGGGTCTATACACATTTTATTGTCATAGCCCAACAATCGTTCCTCACTTTCTGAAGCGAATAAACCCATCATATATATTTATATATTATATGATAGACCATACAATTAAATATACATATGTGTATATATGGTACAAACTGTATAGTCTTTATGTTTATACGACTTAATTATATACAAATATATATATTAAATGAAAATTATTAGCTTATTCACAATTTGCACCTTGAATACTCTAATGGACAATTATTCCAATGGGAGTTATGTATGAAATATATTATATGTATATATTTACGTATGCATATCCGTTCATTATATTCATATTTTTTATATTAAACAAAATTATCATCTAGAGCATATACAAAATAAGAGTTATTCTGATATTATAAGGCAAGTGTCTTCAAACGTGTCGACTCTAAAAATGCTAGAGTAAAGGGTGACAAGAGCACAGAAATCCAAGAATCTTAAGGGAATTGAGAAATTTCGTTCTACCAGGCAGCAATACTTAAACAATGTACGTGAGCATATATGTGCACCCATACATCCAAATACGCTGAAGCAAAAAAAACATAAAACAGAAACCAAAAACCCAAGAGCCCTAGAACTGACAATGCATACAATCAAAAACTTTTTGTATATTATAACACATACACCAATGCAATTGCTTCGTTGCTGTCGGCTTCTGCTAGCGCCGCGTCATGAGCCGAACAGTTGCTGTACCGAGCCGAACGCTTGGTACTGCATTTCTCAGACTTCGTTTGCGACAGCCGTTTGTATGAAATGGCATATCTATATATTGTATGGTTAGTGGCTGTAATGAACTGTAAAAAGCCCAATAATTATAAACCAACTGCACGCGATTACTCAGATATACAAACAATATTTATTATTTCTTCGGTGCGATCCGCACTCTACAAGAGTATATACAACAACTGACTCAATGAGAGCCAGAATGCTCTCCGCTCTCAGCATCGCTCACAGTGACAGGTTGCCACATCCCTCCAATGTTTTTCAGCTTCAGCTTCAAGGCCTGCTGCGCATCTGAAGGCTGCTCCACGGAGATATCGGTAATCGATTCGGCTTACGGTAACGGTGGTGGCTGTGTACTAAGTGAGGCACCATTTCCTTGCTCGCTGCTATCCGACTGTTGAGAAGATTCGATGTCTAAACCAGAACCTCCTGAGATCTTTTTGACATGACCTATATTTTTAAATACGTTTTACCTCCTACTGATATCTTAACTATGCTTCCATCTATCTGAATTACCTCATAGACTGTTTTATTAAAATTAGGAGTTAACTTATTAGGAAAAATCACGTTCTTTAACACTACTTTATCTCCCAGTTGTATTTTAGATTCTGTCGCTCTCCTAGTTTTGTCTGCCACCTCCTTTCCTTTTTCCTTATTAATAAAATCCCTGTCTCTCTCTTCAGAATCTCCCACTTCTACTACTATATCCTGAACTCCCAGAATATTGTCTCTAATTAAGCGATTGAATATAAGCTCGGATGGTGGCGAGCCCGTAGTCCGGTGCGGAGTTACATTGTACATCAATATAAATTTTTGAATCTGGAGTTTATAATTTTTTTCATTTACATATGCTATCTTCAACCGCTTTACCAATGACCTATTCATATTTTCTACCTCGCCATTAGCTTGAGGCCAATATGGAGGGGTTGTAATGAGGTCAATTCCATTCGTCTCACAATATTTTTTAAACTTTACACTCACATATTGCCTGCCATTGTCTGTTCTTAACTTTTTTGGATACCCCAATCTACTAAAAATTTCGGACATCTCTTCAATAAGCACCTTCGATACTGTTGATTTTACAAATTTGAATTCTATGTATCTCGAATAGTAATCGATGAGAACTAGCAAGTGCTCATTATTTGGCAACGGTCCTAACAAGTCAGTGGCTACCCATACCCATGGGCTACTCGGAAATGCATGACGTCTCATTGGGACTGGATTATCTGGTAAAGATACCAATAAACAGTCACGACAACCCTTGACAAATTTTTCTGCATCCCTGTCAATTTTTGGCAACCATATTTTTTATCTTAGCCGCATTTTCATTGCTGCTTCTCCAGGGTGTCCCTCATGAGCTAGTGTTAAAACTCTCTGTCGTAGTTTGTTCGGAGCAGAACGACAAATAATCATTTTAAAGTAAATGCCATCGAGCATCACTGTTTGGATTTGTTTGCTATTATCTAATACCTGTAATATCTCTCTCGTCATAAGCTCCCTCCCCGCTAAAGCTTGCGCTCTCGTTTTGCGTTTTGTCTGATCGGAGCTTTCGGCTGCTGCTGCAGCCGGGCCTCCCTGCTTAGGGTTAGTGCAGCTCCGATCACCAAACACAATAAACATACATTATATTCTAAAATAACCTATCGTGCGATTTTTAATATAAACCTAGGTGATAATTTGATATCTTCCTTTAAACATTTTGGTGACCCCGACGTGATCTGGAACCTGTACCACGATTTAATAAGAAAATTGTCGATATCGTTCGGGCAATTTATTATTCGGTCAAGCTGTTTGTGCATAAATCGGTGCCAAGCACATAAAACACACAGAACAAACACATACAAAACGTACTGCAGTGATATTCAGTGACATTGTGCATTACCGGCATTTGGGTGCAGCTCAGTGCAAAGTTCATTTTCACGTTCCATAGCTGTACGCAAAATCGGTCTTATAACTGAGTGAAAGATCCCCGCCAAGAAACGGTGTTGTTGCGCGTGTATTAGTGCAAGCGCAGTGCAAAGCCTTCAGAAGTTGAGGCAAAGACAGAACGAAAATCGAAACTGCTTGTTTGTCGTCGCTTGGCTGTTTCGGCTAGCCTGCGCATATAGGGTGTTATATCGTTCCCCTCGGAAAACTTCTTATAGTGTTTTTTTTGTGTGTAAGCCCTAATCTTGTGGCATTAAAAAATGGTGGAAAATCATGATATGGTTCATGCTCTGACGGCGGCCAGTGAGGTGGACTTTTACAAAGCCAAAACGAGGTCTATTCAGCGGCAACTCGTGGCGATGAACAAATTCCTAACGGATGAGTCCATCCTTCAGTTTGACGAAGCTGACCTGCGTGCGCGATTAAAGCACCACGAAAAAATGTACTCCGAGTTCAACGCTGCACAGAGCAGCTTGGAAAGGCTCGATTTCACGGTGCTCGACGGTGACGCGCGGTCCGAGTTCGCGAGTTCGCGTGTACATGCAAATCGATGCAAAACTAAATCGCGAGCTAGTAGCACTGGAGAAGGTGATCAGTGCAAACTCAACCACCATGCCTCATCATTTCGCTTGAGAAGCTTCGCTCAACGCATCAACTCGGAAGTCGACATACGTTCCATCGATATATCTGATGGGAATTATGAGACTGCTTTGGAACTGCTCATTAATCGTTTCGACAATAAATACCATCATTTTTAGGATGGCGTTGAGATGGGATCTGCGAGGAGTCTTCGGCAACTTAGCGATAAGATCAATGCTCACCTGCGTGCGATTCGGACTTTGGCATCAACTGAGGAAATTTTTGATGGACTTCTCATATACCAGGACCCGGGAAAAATGGGAAGAAGACTTACCGTCCGACAAACTGCTGACATGGAAAGCCCTTGCTTCGTTTCTGGAGAAGCGATGCAGGATGATGGAGAATCAGGAAAGTGATTTGGTAATCGAAACACCAATTCATCAGGTGGGAGAAACAATACGCAAGCCTAGTCAAAGTGTCCTCATTGCCTCACCTAATAATAAAAATAAGTCTGGTTGTAGGTTTTGCGACGGAAAGGATCACATCATAACCAATTGCAGCATGTTTCTGAATTTGTCCCCTACTTTGCGTTATAAGGAAGCAAAGAAAATGCATCTCTGCCTCAATTGTTTGCGCAAGGGCCACGGTTTTCAGCAGTGTAAGTCTGGAAGCTGCAAGCAGTGTCGTATGAAACACCATACGTTGCTCCATAAGACTCAAAGCCCGGTTCCACCTGCAATCATTGATGCAGACGTGAGCCTCCCGCAATCGCAATCATCGGCCTTGGTTTCATGCTCAGCCTCTCCACCTTACTCTCCACCTATTCCCAATATCTCGAAAGATTACGTGTTGCTAGCTACGGCTATCGTTTTGGTTAAAAATCGTGCTGGAACGCTTGTCCCATGTCGGGCAATATTGGATTCCGCATCGCAGCTCAATTTTATAAGGTCTCGTGTGGCTGGTCATCTGCAGCTAAAACATCGGCACTCGCCCGGCTCGATATCTGGCATTGGAGAATCGTCTCTTATTTCGAATAAAGCTGTGGAAGTCGTCATGCAGTCTCAGTATGGCAGCTATAGTTCCTCATTCCCGGCGGTCGTAACTAGAGTCATCACTGACTATCAGCCGCACTACGATATTAATGCTGCAGAATGGGATGTACCGAAGGATATCAATTTAGCTGACCCTTTGTTTTTTAGATCTCAGCGAATCGATATGCTGTTAGGCGCTGGTATATTCTTTGATTTGCTCTGTGCTGGGCAGATGCATTTGGCTGAGACGCTGCCATCGCTCCAGAACACCAAACTTGGTTGGATTGTCTCTGGAGGGCTGGCTCATACCACCAACAATCTAGTCGCTCTGGCTACGGCAACAGGAACCCACGCACCAAAAAGCGCTTTTGGGAGCTTGAAAATTGTTATTCATCGGAGGCAGCTGCATCGAGTGAGAATCTACTCTGCGAGCGTTTGTTCAAGGAAAACTACTCTCGGTTGGAAAATGGTCAATTTTCTGTTTGATTATTAGCTAGTGCTGGTTTTGAGGACCTTGGCGACTCATTCTGTCTCGCTCTTCGTCGTTTCAAAAGTCTGGAGACAAAATTTTCCAAAAACCTCCCGCTGAAGGCTCAATATAGTGCGTTCCTAAGAGAATATCTGGATTTGGGGCACATGTCGTTGGCTTCCAGCACCATAAATGTGCCACAATTTTTCTTGCCGCATCATTGCGTGCAAAAACTCGACAGCAGCAGTACGAAACTACGTGTTGTTTTCGATGGATCTGCAAAGACCACATCAGGGCGCTCCCTCAATGACTTACTGCTGACTGGCCCAACGATTCAGCCAAAAATATGCAGCACACTGCTTCGTTTTAGGTTCTTCAGAATTGCACTTTGTGGAGATATCTGCAAAATGTATCGCTGTGTTCGGATGTCGCACCCGGATGAATATTTGCAATGCATCCTTTGGCGCGAAAAGCCTACTGATTTACAAGCTAGAGACCGTTACGTATGGAACAAAGCCTGCTGCTTTTTTGGCAATTCGTGCCATGCACCAACTATCGAACGACGAGTCTGCGTCATTTCCTATAGGAGCCCAAGTCGTGAGACGGGATTTCTACGTAGACGATCTCATATCTGGTGGAGACACAATAGAGGAGGTGAATGTGATCCGTCGTCAAGTAAAAGAGCTCCTGCATAGAGGACACTTTCCTATACGACAATGGAGTTCCAATGAGCCCAGAGTGCTTAAAGAGGAGCCTACGGATGACAGGGAAAAACTGTTAAAGTTTCATGATGGAACGGATATAGCGAAAGAGTTAGGTTTGGTATGGGATCCTAGTACGGATAACCTACTGTTCAATTTTGCGCAAATCATGCCAGAAGGCCCGCCCACCAAACGTACTGTCCTGTCTTCTATAGCCAGATTCTACGATCCGCTCGGTTTGATAGCACCTATTCTGTCCAAAGCCAAAATATTCTTACAGAGTTTATGGAAGGAGGATTTAGGATGGGATGATGCACTACCTGAACATTTGTCGGCAGTTTGGTCTGATTTGACATCGCAATTACGCATCGTTCAGAATTTCAAATTTCCACGTTTTGTCATGCTGCCGAACTCATACCTCCAGTTGCACGCATTTTGTGACGCCAGCATGACCGCATATGGAGCTTGCGTTTACATAAGATCGAATATACAAGGGCAAACCGCATCTCGCTTGCTCTGCTCGAAATCCAAAATAGCGCCTTTAAAAACGCTAACCATACCCAAATTGGAATTGTCCGCGGCGTTGCTCTTGGCTGAGCTCGTCGTAAGTGTGCAACAAAGTCTCTCATCTCCCTGTGATTTCCACTGTTGGTCGGATTTAACTATCGTGTTGTCTTGGATACGTGAAGCCCCATCAAACTTTAACGTTTTTGTTTCCAACAGAATTGCGCAAATCCAGGAGTTGACCAAGGACATGGAGTGGCATCACGTCCCAACAGCTCTTAACCCAGCCGATGTCGTATCGAGGGGATGTTCTCCAATAGAGCTCTTAGATTTGAAATTGTGGCTAAGTGAACCGTCGTACCTTTTATCGGACTCGTCAGGATGGCCTGCTCAGGTTCCGCAAGCTGTTGACCTACCGGAGCGCCGACAGACATCATTGGTTGGAGCAGTTGCAAAGGACCTCTCATGTGACAGCAAGTACACGAACTCGTTTGGCAAGCTCCAACGTGTATTTGGATATATTTATCGTTGTATCTCCCTTCGAAGCAAGGAATATGTTCGATCAGGTGCCACGCTCACCGTGCAGGACCTTGCAGGTGGCACTCGTCTTCTAATAAGAAGTGTCCAGCAGGTTCATTTTGCTGAGGAGCACTTCCTGCCAAGAGCAAGTTGCTTTCTCTGCGCTCGATGCTCGGTGGTGATGGGCTTCTTCGTGTAGGAGGAAGGCTTCAAAACTCGAATATGGACTACGATGCAAAGCACCCAATATTGCTTCCGAAAGGTCATCCGATCACGAAGGCAATTATAACTTTCTATCATGAAAAGTTATTACATGGTGGTCCACAGGTTTTGCTTGCATCGCTTCGTCAGAAATATTGGCCTGTTGGAGGGCGGAAATTGGTGGCAAGCGTCACAAGCAAATGCGTTCGATGTTTTCGGACTAAGCCAATTTTGGCTGAGCACGTGATGGGAGACTTGCCGACGGATCGAGTCCAACCAAACCCCGCATTCCACACAACTGGAATTAATTTTTGCGGGCCGTTCTATCATAAAACTGATGTTCGAAATAGACCACCATGCAAATGCTACATTGCATTGCATTGCATTGCATTGTTTGCTTTTCAACAAAGGCCGCGCATTTGGAGGTCGTCAAGGATCTAACCACAGCCTCATTCATAGCAGCATTGAGACGCTTCATCAGCCTAAGGGGCAAGCCTCGGACCTTGTGGACGGACAACGCAACCAATTTCGTGGGTGCAAGAAATGAGCTGCTAGAGCTCAAGTAGTTGTTTAACAGCCAGCCAAACATCTCCGTCATCGCTTCATTTTGCCTTAGCGATGGAATCGACTGGAAGTTTATCCCTCCTCGTTCACCTCATTTCGGCGGGTTATGGAAAGCAGCTGTCAAGTCGGTAAAATACCACTTCTATCGAGTCGTCGGCGCATCAGTGCTAAACTTTGAAGAGCTTCCCACTCTCGTATATGAGATTTCGGCTATTCTTAACTCTCGACCACTTTATCCAATTTCAGAAGACCCAGACAGTCTAGATGTTCTAACGCCTGCTCACTTTCTAAAGGGCTCGAGCTTCACAACGTTTCCAGAGCCGGACATCACGCATCTCAACACTGACCGTCTAAGTCGCTGGCAGCAGGTGTCCCAAATGCAACAAAACTTCTGGCGAAAGTGGAGCATGGAGTATCTGTCCATGCTGCAAGAGAGGAGCAAGTGGAGAGATTCTACGGAAAACATAAGGATTGGAAGCGTCGTCCTCTTAAAGGATGAAAACTTGCCACCACTCAAATGGCTTCTCGGCCGTGTCGAGGAGGCCATACCAGGCAAGGATGGAATCGTCAGAGTCGCAATGGTTTGAACAGCGACGGGACTAATGAAAAGAGCCGTTGGGAAGCTAGCCGTCCTGCCCGTCGACGCTGGAGTTGAAAGCCGTGCTCTTCAACGGTGGGAGGATGTTCAGAGCAGAACGACAAATAATCATTTTAAAGTAAATGCCATCGAGCATCACTGTTTGGATTTTTTTGCTATTATCTAATACATGTAAAATCTCTCTCGTCATAAACTCCCTCCCCGCTAAAGCTTGCGCTCTCGTTTTGCGTTTTGTCTGATCGGAGCTTTCGGCTGCTGCTGCAGCCGGGCCTCTCTGCTTAGGGTTAGTGCAGCTCCGATCACCAAACACAATAAACATACATTATATTCTAAAATAACCTATCGTGCGATTTTTAATATAAACCTAGGTGATAATTTGATATCTTCCTATAAACATAGTTGTTGGGGGATGATCAGACGGCTTCCTCTTAATAAAATACTACCAATACTCGACAGCTCCAGGCGAAACGGATAATATGGGCTAGTTGTTGCAGAATTCCAGCAGTTATTGTCCAGGCATGTTATGACATCTAGTACTTCCTCGTCTCTTGTACTCATTTCGGAAATCTCGGATATATTTAAAGATGTGGGAGCAGAAATTGAAATCATATGGAATATGTTTTCCTCTCCACCCCAATCAAATGATTTAGTACTTGAAATGTCACATAAGCTTGATATCGAGTCAGAAATATTTTCCTTCCCAGATTTATATATCACCTGGAAACGATATGCCTGAAGACGTAATAGCCACCTCTCAATTCTGGCTGGAGGCTTAGAAGTTGGTTTAATAATCGTTTCCAATGGCTTATGGTCAGTTACCAACTCGAATTCCAGACCAGCAACATAGTAATGAAATTTTTCCACGCTCCATACCAATGCCAAACTTTCCTTTTCCGTTTGCAAATATCGTTTCTCAACATCAGAAAGGCTCTTACTTGCAAACGATATGATAAATGGATTATTGTCGACATCAAACTGTATCAAGACTGCTATTACATGAGTTTTTAACTTAACGTTAAAATATGCCAACTCCGGAACTCGTGAAACTCCAATTTTTAATTTGTCGAATGCTTGCTGCTCTAGTTGGTTCCACAGAAATTTCTCAACCGCTTTGAGTAACTTTCTCAACGGTTCTGTTGTATCTGCCAAATCTGGCAACAATCTTCCCATGTACGTGACCAGGCCTAAGAAACTCCGAAGTTCTTCCTTGTTCTTTGGTGGTCTGATTGCCGTAATTACTTCTACTTTCTCTAGATCAGCAGAAATGCCTGTGTCAGATAATATATGCCCGAGGAACTTAAGTCGCTATGTTTTCCATACGCATTTATCTTTGTTGAGAAATATATTGTTTTCCTTGAAGATAACTTTTACCATCTCCACCATTTTGTCGTGTTCCTCCAATGAACTTCCGAAGACAATTACATCATCAATATAATTTAACGCATTCGGGCATTTCGCTAATCGTTCCTCCAGCAGTTTTTGAAATATCTCAGGTGCTGAGTTAACACCGCAGAGTAGACGCTTGTATCTATACAGTCCTTGTGGTGTTATAAATGTAGTAATTTCTCGGGTATTTGGATGCAACTCGAGTGGTTGATAAGCACTCTTCAAGTCCAGTCGAGAAAAATACTTCGCGTCCTTAAGCTTCGTTAAAAACGACTCGAATTTTGGTAATGGGTAATTTTCCCGTTGAATTGCTTTATTCGCTTGACGCATATCAATGCACAGCCTTATATTCCCATCACCTTAGAATGCGATAACAATTGGAGAAATCCATTCACTCGGTCCATGTACTGGCTCTATTATATCTTGAGATAAAGCCGATTCTAGCTCTTGTTTTACTTTGTCCTCAATGGCGGCTGGGATGCGTAGCATTGGTTGCTTCACGGGCCTCACATGTGGATCAATTGACAGACGAATAGATACATTACATTGCAAAAGGTTCCAACTTTTCGACTCTATTTATAGCTATGCCCAGTCTCAACACGTTGAGTTTTATGACTGTTTCCCGACCAAGCAACGATTGCCTACCCTTTTTTATACCCGGTGCTCGAAGAGTAAAGGGGTATATTAGATTTGTGCAAAAAATTAATGTGTGTAACACCCAGAAGGAAGCGTTTCCGACCCCATAAAGTATATATATTCTTGATCAGCATCAATAGCCGAGTCGATATAGCTATGTCTGTCTGTCCGTCCGTCTGTCCGTCTGTCCGTCCGTCCGTCTTCATTAGCGCCTATAGCTCAAAGACCATAAAAGCTAGAGGAACACTATTTTGTATCCAGACTCCTGTCCTATCGCACTGTTACAAGTGTATTTCAAAATTTCGCCCCGCCTCCTTCCGTCCACTCCAAGGACGAAAATCTGTGGCATGCACAATTTTAAAGATACGAGAAAACTAAAAACGCAGAATCGTAGAGAATGACAATATCTATCAGAGTGTTGAATCTGGATCAGATCGACTCATAAATATAGCCACAATGAAGAAAACAATTTCGAAATGCATCGTTCCCTCTCGCTCTCTCTCACACACAGGGGTAGGCGCTATGCCTGATCGAATTTTTTGACGCCTAGTTCTCAGAGACTATAAGAGCTAGAACCACAAAACTTTCTATCCAAGCTCCTGTGATATCAAACCGAGACGAGTTTGTTTTAAAATTTGGCCACGCCCCCTTCCGCCCCCACAAAAGATGAAAATCTACAATTTTGAAGATACGGGAAAACCAAAAACGCAGAATCATAGAAACTTACTATATCTATCAGAGTATTGAATTTGGATCAGATCGGATCATAAATATAGTCAGAAGGAACAAATGAAATTTCAGTGGCCTCCCAAGCGCAGACTGATTCCCTCTCTCTCTCGCACACAGCCGTGTATGTATATGTAGGAAGTAGATAAAAACATGTAGAAATGGCAGATGTAAAAAATTTATGTTAACCAATATGGAAACATCTAATAGATCAAAATCTCCGAAAAGGTTCGACTTAAATTGTTTTTTTTTGGCTAAAATTTAATTTTTTCCTTTTGCGAACATGTAATAAATTACAACAAGCTCACATACATATATACTAACTGAGTACCGGGTATAAAGTAGAGCCGCGGCGCAGACGCGGCTCATAACGTTCCCCCTCGTTTTCTTTTGCGAACATGTAATAAACTACAACAAGCTCACATACATATATACTGACTGAGTACCGGGTATAAAGTAGAGCCGCGGTGCAGACGCGGCTCATAACGTTCCCCCTCGTTATTACATAAAAGGTTGCAATAGACTCAGCATTCCCTCCAACTGCAATCGGTGCTTCAAACACACATGAAATCTGTAACAATTGATCCGCAGCATATGCCCGAAATTTATTTGTCGACTCAGTTCGCAGATTCAATATAGCTGCGCCTTTTTCTTGTAGATAGCTCGAATCATCTTGACTTAACAAGTTATACTTGGATCCGGAATCGATGACCATGGTAATTGGTAAACCACCAACTGGGCAAGAAATGACTTCGCCCATGTCACAATCATTCGCAACTCCGAAACAGGAATTATGAAATTGTTGACCGTTACTCACTGCTCGGACCGGAGCTTCACCTACATAGCGCCGCTTTGTATCTCCTCGATAATTTCCGCCTGATCTCTTTACGACTTAGCCACATCTGTTACATTTCGCATTTTTCGCTGAACAAAGCAAACTATTTGAATCATGATCATTTCGGCCACATTTGCCGCACTCTACTTTGGTGTTGTTCCATTTAGCCGTGCGCGATGCAATCTTATTGACCATAGAGCCTGAGCATCCATTTGATGACGTTGATGACATGGATTGCGTCTGCTTGCTCACCTGTTCCTCAATTAGACAAGCAGATATGACTCCATCCAAGGACTGTTCAGTTGACAGCAACTTTTTCTTCAGCTCAGCCGGTGCCCAAGAATCAATTAGTTTATCCTTGAGACAGATCTCTTCTATTTCGGTTTTGGAGGTACCAAAATTACACTTCCTTAAGAAACTTGGTGAAACATTATCCATCCCGCGGAGTCATGCCACTGTACAAATGTCGCTCAAATACCGAATTGCGTATCGGCGAAAAATATTCATTTAATTTTTCCACCAAAGGTGTGAAGACATCGTCCAGAATATCGCTCCTGGCAAGTTATAAACAACAGACTGAAGTTGTGAGCCTCCCAAATGCAGAAGCTTATTGCGCTTTTTAAGAGTCGTGCTGATCTCTTCACTGTCCGCATATATGTTAAATGCGCGCAACCAGACCTCCCATTCGGAGCGCCAGAGTGATTTGTCTATGCTATTGCATAGAAATGGCTTTAGTTCGGCCATTACTTTGTTTTTCTTTCTATTCGATTTACCAATTTTCTTCAATGTAACTTTGCGACCACGCTATTTTGATCAGTCATCTTAAGAGTGACCAGCTATTACAAAGGCCGTTGTAACGCGCCTTCTCTCTTTTTTTTTTTTAGTATTTTCTTAGGTTCTATCGAAACGGCCACAGTTAGGCTACATTTAAGTGGCCACTCTTTTATTTTTAATTTTTTTGTATTCCTTAGGCTGTATTAAAACGGCCACAATTAGGCTACATTTAAGTAGCCACAGCTTTTATATCATATATTTTCCGTATTTCCTTAGGCTGTATTAAAACGGCCACAATTAGGCTTCATTTAAGTGGCCACACTCTTTTTTTTTTTTTAGTATTTCTTAGGCTACATCTAAGTGGCCACACCTTTTTTTCCCTTTTTATGTATGTGGGCTGGGTTTTGCGTTCCCTGGACAAACGAGCAAACGCGAATTCGCCCCCAGGCGAATTCCCAGTCAGCACGAAGAGCGCACAATGGAGAGAGAGCAGCGAGGGAGATCAGCGAGAGAGAGCAGCGCGGGGAGTTGGAAGACAACCACCGACGAAAACGGTTGCGTGTAGAACAAAACGACGACGACGTCCAATTTTAGTTCCTTGTATCTTTAATATCAATATTACTGTACCGAAACCTTTATTTTAACCTTACTCTGATTAATAAACAAAAAACCCCACAATTGGGAGCTCGTGCGGGATCGGAGTGAAGGAAACGAAGTGACGGTACGACGGCGGTGCAAGCAACGGAACTTGGAACAAATAACGACGCGGAGTTTAACAAATTTAAACAGCGGGGAAAAAGAAATAGACGATTTTTTTTATCTCAGCAAAATGACGTGTTTGAACGAGTTAATTCCAAAAAGCCTACGAGGGGCAACGAAATCGAGCATTTGTGCATTGCACAAATTCGTGTTTGAAAAAGAAGGAGACCGAAATAATAGAAGCCGGTTGCGCGAATTTAGTGGATTCGAATACGACGAAAACGACGCCAGATTCTTAGCAAAGCGCGTATACATACAAGCAAAGCTAACGGACCGTGATCTTGTTTCAATATGTGTTACATTGAAAATAAATCACAATGCGGAAAATTTGGAACTTCATATTTTTCGGAATTTGATGGAAGGCAGGCTGCTGCAAAACAACAACGACGATGATGAAGACGACGCTGATAAAGACGGGGAAAAAGACGCAAGCGACGAGAATGGTATAGATGAAAACGAAGACGAAGAAAACGACGAAGAAGCTGTGTACGAGAGGCGCTCGAGTGAGCGAGACAACTACAGCGGCGTACATAACATACACACAAGCGAAATCCCAACAACAAGCCGAAAAGGGAATACAGATAGAAGTAACGTGCAAAGACAAAACTACGATGAGGTGGTCGCGCCACGTTTTGCCATAAGTTTCCGCGACATAGAAGACTCTATCCGAGTGTTTGATGGCTCTGATGATATAGCCGTCGAGGAATGGATAACAGAATTCGAAGAACAGGCTGAGTTCATGCATTGGAGTGATCTACAAAAACTTATTTTCGCAAAGAAGTCGCTTAAGGGCATTGCCAGGTTATTTGTTTTGAGCGAGAAGCATATGAATTCGTGGACAACGTTGAAGAGTGCGCTTTTAAGAGAGTTTAAGTCGAGAGTCAATAGCAAACAGATACATATGCAGCTCAGTGAGAGTAAACGACGATCCAAAGAGAGTGTTCTGGAATATTTTTATCGCATGAGAGATATTGCAGCGCGAGGCAATGTGGAAGACGACGCGCTTATGCAATATGTAATCGACGGTATTGACGAGATGGCTTTAAACAAAACAATTTTATATGGTGCGAAAATGATGAGTGACTTTAAGAATAAATTAAGAGATTATGAGAAAATAAGCGATAAAATAAAAAAGAGTGACAAAGCTGGAAGAGAGAAGAAGATGCCGTTTGGGCAAAATAGTACCCAAGTGAGCAAAAAAGAGTTTGTTTGTTTCAACTGTGGAGAGAAGGGACAATTGTCTAGCAGTTGCGTGAGCAAAGAGAAAGGAAGAAAGTGTTTCAAGTGTAATCAGTTTGGGCACATATCAAAGAACTGCAAAGAGAAGAATGAAAAGCAAAACGATGAAAAACAAAACTTACGTGTAGTTTCGAATAAAATGGAAATAACGTCTAAAGAAGTTTCGATTAAAGATACGAAGTGTATGGCACTATTTGATACCGGTAGTAAATTTAACATTTTACGCCAAGATTTGTACGACGAACTGCGCATGCCAAAATTAAAAGATTGCAGAGTGTGTTTGGTCGGTTTTGGAAGTGAGAGTAAAGCTGACAATATCAAGCCGATAGGTAAAGTGGAGCATAACATACGCATTGACAATAAAGAATATGTGTTAAACTTTTATGTTGTTGCTGCAAAGTTCATGGATATTAAACTGAGAGGAGAAGAGCTTTGTTTGCACGCAGAAGTGTCGTTTAATCGCAATGGAGTGAAAGTGAATAAAATGGCAGATGAAAATAATGAAGAACCGTATGACGAATCGTCCATAATGAAAATCGACGTAGCGGTGGACAATTCCGAGCTAAACATAAACAGCGCGGCAAACGAGATTACCCGACGCGAAGTAAACGAAATAATATCGACGTTTAAACCAAAACAATCAAAAACAACGAACATTAAAATGAAAATTATTCTAAAAGACGAAACACCAATCTTTTCGCGGCCTCGGCGATTTGCGATATCTGAAACGCGCATCATAGAAGACCAGATTGACGAGTGGCTGGACAAAAAGGTAATAGAGGAGTAATAAGTGGCCACACATTTTTTTCCCTTTTTATGTATGTGGGCTGGGTTTTGCGTTCCCTGGACAAACGAGCAAACGCGAATTCGCCCCCAGGCGAATTCTCAGTCAGCACGAAGAGCGCACAATGGAGAGAGAGCAGCGAGGGAGATCAGCGAGAGAGAGCAGCGAGAGAGAGCAGCGCGGGGAGTTGGAAGACAACCACCGAAGAAAACAGTTGCGTGTAGAACAAAACGACGACGACGTCCAATTTTAGTTCCTTGTATCTTTAATATCAATATTACTGTACCGAAACCTTTATTTTAACCTTACTCTGATTAATAAACAAAAAACCCCACAATTGGGAGCTCGTGCGGGATCGGAGTGAAGGAAACGAAGTGACGGTACGACGGCGGTGCAAGCAACGGAACTTGGAACAAATAACGACGCGGAGTTTAACAAATTTAAACAGCGGGGAAAAAGAAATAGACGATTTTTTTTATCTCAGCAAAATGACGTGTTTGAACGAGTTAATTCCAAAAAGCCTACGAGGGGCAATGAAATCGAGCATTTGTGCATTGCACAAATTCGTGTTTGAAAAAGAAGGAGACCGAAATAATAGAAGCCGGTTGCGCGAATTTAGTGGATTCGAATACGACGAAAACGACGCCAGATTCTTAGCAAAGCGCGTATACATACAAGCAAAGCTAACGGACCGTGATCTTGTTTCAATATGTGTTACATTGAAAATAAATCACAATGCGGAAAATTTGGAACTTCATATTTTTCGGAATTTGATGGAAGGCAGGCTGCTGCAAAACAACAACGACGATTATGAAGACGACGCTGATAAAGACGGGGAAAAAGACGCAAGCGACGAGAATGGTATAGATGAAAACGAAGACGAAGAAAACGACGAAGAAGCTGTGTACGAGAGGCGCTCGAGTGAGCGAGACAACTACAGCGGCGTACATAACATACACACAAGCGAAAACCCAACAACAAGCCGAAAAGGGAATACAGATAGAAGTAACGTGCAAAGACAAAACTACGATGAGGTGGTCGCGCCACGTTTTGCCATAAGTTTCCGCGACATAGAAGACTCTATCCGAGTGTTTGATGGCTCTGATGATATAGCCGTCGAGGAATGGATAACAGAATTAGAAGAACAGGCTGAGTTCATGCATTGGAGTGATCTACAAAAACTTATTTTCGCAAAGAAGTCGCTTAAGGGCATTGCCAGGTTATTTGTTTTGAGCGAGAAGCATATGAATTCGTGGACAACGTTGAAGAGTGCGCTTTTAAGAGAGTTTAAGTCGAGAGTCAATAGCAAACAGATACATATGCAGCTCAGTGAGAGTAAACGACGATCCAAAGAGAGTGTTCTGGAATATTTTTATCGCATGAGAGATATTGCAGCGCGAGGCAATGTGGAAGACGACGCGCTTATGCAATATGTAATCGACGGTATTGACGAGATGGCTTTAAACAAAACAATTTTATATGGTGCGAAAATGATGAGTGACTTTAAGAATAAATTAAGAGATTATGAGAAAATAAGCGATAAAATAAAAAAGAGTGACAAAGCTGGAAGAGAGAAGAAGATGCCGTTTGGGAAAAATAGTACCCAAGTGAGCAAAAAAGAGTTTGTTTGTTTCAACTGTGGAGAGAAGGGACATTTGTCTAGCAGTTGCGTGAGCAAAGAGAAAGGAAGAAAGTGTTTCAAGTGTAATCAGTTTGGGCACATATCAAAGAACTGCAAAGAGAAGAATGAAAAGCAAAACGATGAAAAACAAAACTTACGTGTAGTTTCGAATAAAATGGAAATAACGTCTAAAGAAGTTTCGATTAAAGATACAAAGTGTATGGCACTATTTGATACCGGTAGTAAATTTAACATTTTACGCCAAGATATGTACGACGAACTGCGCATGCCAAAATTAAAAGATTGCAGAGTGTGTTTGGTCGGTTTTGGAAGTGAGAGTAAAGCTGACAATATCAAGCCGATAGGTAAAGTGGAGCATAACATACGCATTGACAATAAAGAATATGTGTTAAACTTTTATGTTGTTGCTGCAAAGTTCATGGATATTAAACTGAGAGGAGAAGAGCTTTGTTTGCACGCAGAAGTGTCGTTTAATCGCAATGGAGTGAAAGTGAATAAAATGGCAGATGAAAATAATGAAGAACCGTATGACGAATCGTCCATAATGAAAATCGACGTAGCGGTGGACAATTCCGAGCTAAACATAAACAGCGCGGCAAACGAGATTACCCGACGCGAAGTAAACGAAATAATATCGACGTTTAAACCAAAACAATCAAAAACAACGAACATTAAAATGAAAATTATTCTAAAAGACGAAACACCAATCTTTTCGCGGCCTCGGCGATTTGCGATATCTGAAACGCGCATCATAGAAGACCAGATTGACGAGTGGCTGGACAAAAAGGTAATAGAGGAGTCCGATTCAGAGTTCACAAGCCCAGTTGTACTTGTGAAGAAGAGCGACGGCACACCACGACTATGTATTGACTATAGACGTATCAATAAAGTTCTCGTAAAAGATCATTTCCCGTTGCCGTTAATAGACGACCAGCTAGATCGTTTGCAAGATGCTGTAGTATTCAGCACCATTGACTTGAAGAATGGGTTCTTTCATGTTCCTATAGCTGATGATAGTAAGAAGTACACCTCATTTGTGACGCAGAGCGGCCAGTACCAGTTCCGCCAGGTGCCGTTTGGATTGACGAATTCTCCCGGAGTATTCCAGAGGCACATTGGCGCAATTTTTCGACCGCTGACTAGAAAAGGCATTGCACTACCATATGTCGATGACGTAATCATCCCAGCCAAAGACGAACAAGAAGCCTTAGCAAATCTAAAAGAAGTTCTCAAGACGTGCGAAGAGTAGGGGCTAGAGCTGAATTGTAAAAAGTGTCAGTTTTTACAAACACGAATCCAGTTTCTCGGCCATATCATAGAGAACAAAAAGCTGTATCCGACCCCGTTGAAGATTGAAGCCGTTTCAAAGTACAAGACGCCACACACACTGAAGCAGCTTGAGAGTTTTTTGGGTCTTACAGGATATTTTAGAAAGTTTATCTACAATTACGCAGTTATAGCCAAACCATTGACTGACCTAACGAAAAACAATGTGAAGTTTGCAATTGGCCCGGACGAAAAAAACGCCATATGCGTGTTGAAGAAATGTTTGATATCAAACCCAGTGTTAGCCGTTTACAATCAGAAGTACAAAACAGAAGTCCATACGGATGCATCAATAGATGGTTTTGGCGCCGTGCTTATGCAAAAATCACCAGACGACGGCCAATTGCATCCAGTGTATTACATGAGCAAGAAAACAACAGAGGCACAACGCAAATACACGAGCTATGAATTGGAAATACTTGCGGTCATCGAAGCATTGACGAAATTCCGAGTTTATCTATTGGGTATCCCATTTAATATAATAACAGATTGCAACGCGTTCACCAAAACATTAGAAGAGCAGAATCTTTGTACTAGGGTAGCAAGATGGATAATGTTTCTTCAGGAGTACAACTATGAAGTTGAGCACCGCGCAGGCTCACGAATGCGTCATGTGGATGCACTTTCACGGTATCCCATTATGCATATAAGCGACGGAAGCATCTTAGGTGGAATAGAACAAGCGCAAAAACATGACGAACATCTAAAGACGATTCTGAAACTTATTAACGACGACAATCAACAATACGAAGACTACTTTGTAAAGTCTGGAATCCTCTACAAGTTAGTCAACGATGCAGAATTGATGGTGGTTCCTAGGGATATGCAGAAAACCATTATCGGCAGAGCTCACGATAGAGGGCACTTCGCTATGAAGAAGACGAAGGAGCTAATTTGCAACGAGTATTACATCCCAAATTTAGACGACAAAATCAAAAAGTATATCGACTGCTGTATACCTTGCATATTGGTAAATCGCAAGCGAGGTAAACAGGAAGGACTTCTGCACCCCCTGCAAAAAGATGCCGTGCCGCTACAGACGTATCACATTGACTTTTTGGGTCCACTGGAATCAACCGGCAAGAACTATAAACATATACTTGCTGTTATCGACGCCTTCACGAAGTTTTGCTGGTTATACCCTACAAAGTCAACTACATCTAACGAGGTCATATTAAAGCTACGCAGCCAAAGCGTGACGTTTGGCAACCCTGCTTGTATCATTTCAGATAGAGGTTCGGCTTTTACCGCTCAAGATTTCCTGCAGTACTGCGACGACGAAAACATCAAACTGGTAAAGACGACTACAGGACTTCCACGGGTAAACGGGCAGGTGGAAAGACTCAACGCAGTGATCATCTCCGTGCTTGCCAAGCTCAGCATAGACGACCCTTCAAAATGGTTTAAGCACGTAGATCGAGTCCAGCGAGCCATAAACTCGACGTATACCAGAAGCATCGATACCACCCCTTTTGAACTTCTAATGGGTATCAAGATGCGCACCAAAGATGACCAGCAGCTTCAGAGTTTGATCCAAAAGGAGTCCATCGTTGCATTTGAAGATGACCGCAATGAGCTACGGACAAAAGCGAAAACTCAAATTCTGAATCTGCAAGCCGAGAACAAAAAGACGTATAATTTGCGACGTAAGGCAGCTAGACAGTATGACGTTGGCGACCTAGTTGCCATAAAGAGGACACAGTTTGGTAGCGGGCTCAAACTTAAGCCAAAGTTTTTGGGTCCTTACCAGATCATCAAGGTGAAGCAGAACAATGCCTACGACGTCAAAAAAGTTGGCAATTCCGATGGTCCAAAGCACTCCTCTTCGTGTGCGGAATATCTGAAGCCATGGTCCACAAGCAACAACGACGATAGCGACGATGCATTCGAGGCGAGTGCATAGTCAGGACGGCCGGATGTGGGCTGGGTTTTGCGTTCCCTGGACAAACGAGCAAACGCGAATTCGCCCCCAGGCGAATTCCCAGTCAGCACGAAGAGCGCACAATGGAGAGAGAGCAGCGAGGGAGATCAGCGAGAGAGAGCAGCGAGAGAGAGCAGCGCGGGGAGTTGGAAGACAACCACCGACGAAAACGGTTGCGTGTAGAACAAAACGACGACGACGTCCAATTTTAGTTCCTTGTATCTTTAATATCAATATTACTGTACCGAAACCTTTATTTTAACCTTACTCTGATTATTAAACAAAAAACCCCACATGTATGTATATACCAAAATAACACACATACAGCCGAAATGAATTTAATTCTTTATCGGTCTTATCTCTTTTTTTCTGTTCGGTTTTTTCTCTCGTCGCCAATGTAATGACCTGTAAACAGCCCAATAATTATAAACCAACTGCACGCGATTACTCAGATATACAAACAATATTTATTATTTCTTCTTCGATCCGCACTCTACAAGAGTATATACAACAACTGACTCAATGAGAGCCAGAATGCTCTCCGCTCTCAGCATCGCTCGCAGTGACAGGTTGCCATTTCTTTTAATAATAATAATTTCTTTTAATAATAATAAAATCTCTTCGTCGCTAAATTCTCCAATCTTTTAATATTTGGCTTTTTGAACTCCATAGTTTTGTGTTTACGTTTCGATTTCCATTGTAATCAAACACATATGCACGCACACCACTTCATTTATTTGACCGTCCAAATACTTTTGTCGCGCCTGGCAGAATACCACAAATACCATGAAATACTTTTTTTTAGCATATAGCCACTGTGGCACTGTTGCAATGACTGGACTATTGGAAATATTGCAAAATGAATATTCATATTAGAATAAAGCGTTTTATTTTTCCATAAAAAAAATCTTGTACAGTGTCTTTTCCTTGTCGACAAACTTCGGCTGTGACAACCTCCCCATGTAAATACTCGAGTTTTGCCAGAAACGCAATAACTTAGCCACAGTGTAAACAGGCTAAAACTCAAAAATAACAGGTGAAAACAGGTGAAAAACTGTATCAGTTTTTCAGCTGGCCATTGCGACCTCACCTCATTAATTGCTCGCCTTGGTACAATTTATAGCATTGTCTGAATATATTTCCTCGGGAATACCGCGTCGTCCTGCCAATTGCCGGAAGACATGCATGAAAGCATTACAGGATAAGTCCTCAGCCGAGATGAACTGCATGAGTGGCCACACATGTATGGAATGGAATTATATTTCCATACCGCTTAACATGCCTAACTAGAACTTCAATGGGACGAAAATAATCAACTTCGACTTTTAAAAAAGGTCGTTCAGTCGGCGTCACTCTACATTCAGGTAGTCAGTACCTGTGGAAGGGCTTTCCTATTTCTACAAAATTGACAATTGCGAATTATATCTTTTACTGTATTTCGATAGTTGGCTGAGAACAAAAATTCCCGTTTAATAGCCTATTCCCACAGGCGTCCATCCTGTGTGTTTTACGCATTTTTTTACTGTGATATATTGTCGGATCGTGGCACCTTCCTGGAGAGCCCATGCTCAAATCCGTAAATCTATATCGGGAGTAATTTTAAATGATATACATTGGGAAGACTAGGACGAAGACAAAAAGTTCCGTACCGCTTCTAAAACATGTAAAACATACATACAATTTTACCTAGATTGTCATTTACTTACAACCACCCAAACCCTTCTTGGCGTACTTTCATTAAAAACATTCAGCTTTGCAAAAAATTCCATACATTTTTGCAACAACATTTGTTGCTGATTAATCATAGTCGAAACAATGATTAAATGTTCCATATTTGTTTTTTAAATTTGACAAAATGCAGAGCACAAATTTTAGGTTTTTTGTTGTCAGCTGTGTTTTCAATGGATGGTAGATGGTGGCCTGTGGGAATCGAGGTTTCACATTTGTCAAAAATTCCCAACGTTCCCTGTTAATGTGCTATGTGGGAAAAGGGTATAAGATTGGCTATCACCGTGTCTGTACCGATGAGACAATATGATGATAACACCAGTCAATTTGGTTAAAAACAGTTTTCTTAGCAAATGGTTTTGCTAAAAAAATTATGCAGGTTGTCCTCAGTTCGACAAACAAAACATGCCTATAGATATTTACTGGAAAAGTATTGCATGGTATTTGGGGTATTTTTACCGGCCCGTTGATTTTTATTCGCAAGTCAATAAAAAAGAGGTTGTGTGCGTGCATATGTGTGAGTATGAAAACAAAACAATGCCTAGGCTATGGAGTGCAAAAAAAACAAAAAGGCAAAGATTAGGCGAATTTTGTGACGATGACACTATGAAGCTTATAAAGGGTGTCGAGAAGAGGGAGTTGCTGTGGAATTTGATGTGAATGCAATAAAAGTTGCATGGGCGTGTGTGGTTGCAGAGATGAATAGAGATAATACGTACAATTTAAAATAATTATAAAATGTATGTTCATATGTGTGTATTCCCAGTGCTGCGTGCAAAAACGCTTGAATATCGTTGAGGGATGAAATGTAGGGGATAAATAGTAAATAGAGAATAGTTGTTTGCATTTCCGTTCCGCAAAAACGGATTTATCCGATATTGCGGTGCTTTATCCGTGTATTGTTATCCTACATAAAGCATTTCTGCTTGCTTTGATACAAAATTTGAATTTTTGGCTGATTATATTTGTATAGTGTTATCGCAGGGCATGCACACCTGGTCACACTCAGCCGCTAGTATTTTTATATGGAAATGTTCGCTTAGCAAACATTTTTCGGGTCTAAGGAAAAGTACAGGAAAAGTATTTTATAGTATATGTGGTATTTTTACTGGCCCCTTGATTTTTATTCAAATGGCAATAAAACTGAGGTTTTGTGCGTTCATATGTGTGAGTACGATAAGAACACAACGGTATGGAGTGCAAAATTAAAAACCAAACAAGCCTGTTACGCTATTAAGAGTTTTTAATAAACACAAAAGGGAAAGCGGGTTGTATATGCATGTATGTCGGAAGGAATAGGAAGTAAGGAATAGAGTAGTGGGCTTTGCAAATAAAAGACAATAATATGAATTTACTTTAGGGTGCACCATTCGCTATAATTTATAATATTTATGCTGCTTGACCCGACATACTCCCGCCATTGGAAGCAGTCATCAGCACGGCGACTCTGGAAACGTCATCTTTTCCAGGTAAAAGCTCGACCACCCTCGCCAGTGGCCACTTCACGGAAGGAAGATTTTCATCATTGACAAGTACCAAATCTGCGACTGCTATGCTGGGCTTCGCAGTGCGCCACTTTGAGCGCTGCTGCAGTGACGTGATGTACTCTTCGTTACACCGTGACCAGAAAAGCTGCTGCAAGTACGAAACGCGCTGCGAGCCGTCCAGGCGATCGAAGTTTAGGAGCGCGATGTCAGGCTCAGTGAAGTAGCGAAGCAGGAAGGCCATTAGGCTCCATTCAAGAAATGTGCTGGAGCCCTGCTGAACATCAAGATCAGCAGGGCTCTCTGAAATGGAAACTAAAGATCGTGAATTAATTACTGCCGTGATGTGTCATAACAGCGTTCGCAGTTATTCAAATCCAAGAACCGAGTTGCCTTTCGCACGGTAGAAGTGGTACTTGGCCTTTTTCACTGCAGCCTCCGATAGGCCACCAAAATGCGGGGAGCGTTGAAGAATGAAATGCCAGTCTATAGCCTCGACCAAGCAAAAATTCAGCACAGCCTTCTGATGATCATCGCTGAGTTTTATCTCGACCAGCTCATTCCTTGCGCCGAAAAATTGTTTGTGTTGTCGAACCAAATTTATCGTGGCTTTCGTCTGGTGCATATGAAGGGCTTAAGCCTATAAAGAAAGGCAACTGTAGATAAGTCCTTGCAAACAAATGAAGACGCAGACGTAGCATTTCATTATAGCCTTGATGCGTATCTCTGGTTTGTAGAAAAACGGCCCACAAAAGTTCACGCCTGTGATCTGAAACGCATTAGATCCGTCGAGCCGCCCCTTTGAAAGATTCGCCATAATATGCTCCAATAATCTAGGCTTCATTCGAAATATCTGACGCACTTGTTCACTGCCTTGTTTACCGTCTTCCTCCCCCCAATTGGCCAATATTGTGATCAAATTAGTCCAACCTAAGCTCGAGGGCCAGTGTGCAGATTCCGCAAATGAAAGTGAGAGATTATTGCAAGAGTCAGTGGGTGGCTGCTGGATAATATGATTGGATGACGGCCATCAAAATCCAACGAAGAGTTTTTCAGTCGACCCTCAACCCTGAGAAGCCCATAATTATCCATGAGTGGCGACAACTATGCAACTGAGCTAGACGAGGATAACGCTCCAATGCCCGCAGTGACTTCATGTCCTCCCATAGCTGAGTACACTGGACTAGTCGCAGAAATAGCTGGGTTCCATGTTCAATATCTGGAACAGTGAGTCCGGGGCGCCGAATTCTGTTGCGTTGCAAGGAAGCAAATGAATTTGCATACTTGGAATCAGCCACAATGGTCATGTAGGGTGATTTAACCAAAAGAGCCTTCCGGTGAAGTTCAAGGGCTGGCTTGTCTGGTAACACCGTGGGTGGCCAGTCATCGGAGGATCTGCAAAGAAATGGAGGTCCATGAGCCCAAAGAGGCGAGTCGTTCAGTTCAGAAGAGCACCTCGAGAGAGCACGTCGTCTGGGTTTAAAGCTGTGGGAACATAACGCCGTGTCATATTGTCCTTTTCTGAATCATTGCCACTCTATTTGCGAAAAATATAATCCAAGAGAGGGCAACAGTAGAATCACACCAACAGTAACACTTTCCTTTGAAGACATTCCTGCTATTTTAGATATGAGCCTAGCCAGAAATTCCGCCCTACAAAGCTCAAACTTTGGTACCGTGAGTGTCTTTAAGGAGCAACACAAGTAAGTGACTGCATAAATACATGCACCATAAGCCTCGATGCTGGCATCGCAGAATCCGTGAATTTCTAGCTCAGAGTCTGGAAGGAGTACAAGCCGAGGAAGCCGAAGGCTTTCAATCCAGGACAACTTCCCTTTGCACAAACGCTGGAGAAAGATTTTTGACTTTGTAATAACAGGACCAGCTAGCCATAGAGGATCGTAGAATCGCCCTATGGTTGACAAAACAGAACGCCTGCAGGGATTCGGAAACGATTATAGGGCCGAGAAAGAAAATAAAAGTTAATCAGAAACCGGATCCCAAGCGAGTCCTAGTGTTTTAGTAAAATGGCTGCAATCGAAATTCAAAAAATGTTTTTTTATCTTCTTCACGAACTCCATCCAGCACAGCGGGCACGTTTGAACACCATTCCCCCAGTCTAAACTGACCTCTAGCCAAAATTCCAGCAGTTTGTTCACGAATCCGGATCCGAATCCGAAGCCTCTTTCTGAGAGCTGGCTCCAGATATCAAGTCATCAACGTAGAAGTCACGGCTAAGAATTTCAGCTCGCCACATCAACGTGGCGACGAGAACGCTGTTTGTGCGCAGAGCAGAGCAGCCAAAGCGGGAAGCAGCGCCGCGCAGGAAGGCCTCGACGTTGAGCCCGTCTGCTCGAGATGGTCCGCGAACTGGGCTCGGAGGTAGCAATCGTCAGCAAACCGTTCAGCTGGCAGCGGCGAGTGGGCCACGGACCGCTCCGGCAAGGCAGCCCTGTGGCTCTGCGGCAGGGAGACGCCACCGATTTGCGACATCAGTTCGGCGGACGGTTTCGTTCAAGGGAACATAGGCGGCACCTGGATTTATAGCTTCTACCTGGCACCCAGCCTATCCTTGGAGACCTTCAGCCGCATATTGGACGAGCTTAGCAGCGACATACGAGGAAGAAGAAACGTGGTAGTCGGGGGCGACTTCAACGCCTGCGCCCAGGAGTGGGGGTCCTCCCGAACCAATGCCAGAGGCCTTACGATGCTGGAGGCTTTTGCGACGTTGGACGTTGTCCTGTTGAATGAAGGGTCCCAACACACCTTCAACAGGGCAGGCGCAGGGTCGGTCATCGACCTGACATATGACAGCAGCGCGCTGGCCCGCCACGCCCGATGGAGGATCAGCGAGGTTTACACCGCCAGCGACCACGAGGCCATCCAGTGCTCCCTAGGATTACCTACTCGAGGGAGAAGAGTCCCACCCAGGCAGGGGAAGGCGTTCCGGCCGGATACGCTGAGGCCTCAGTCCTTCGCAAGCGCTCTCGAACGATACGCTGCCAACGAGGCAGATGGAGCCAACGAGTGGGCGACCAAACTGGCGGACGCAGTCAAGGCTTGTGACCAGAGTATGCACCAGAGGAAGACGTTCCGGGCATACCACGAGCCGGTGTTTTGGTGGACCGAGGAGATGGGGGAGCCCGGCAGAACCTGCCTCCGCGCCAGAAGGCAGCTCCAACGAGCTAGGGGCACACCGCGCCTAGCTGACTGTAGCGAGGCCTTTAAAGCGGCGAGGAAGGAGCTGAAGACTGCCATCAGGGACAGCAAGAGGAACTGCTTCCTCAAGCTGTGCGATTACGCCGAAGAACATCCCTGGGGAAGCGGCTACAGAATGGTCGTGAAAAGGGTCAACGCGGGCAGCAAATCCCCAACCGATCGCGTGGCACTGGAGGGGATTGTTCGCGCCCTGTTTCCGCGAGGAAACCCGGTCACCATACCGATCATCCCACGCTCCGAGCTGGACCCGGGCGACATCTGCGAGGTCACGGAAGACAAGGTGCTGAGGGCCGGTAGGAACCTGAAGCCTAATCATGCTCCGGGACCAGATGCGAAGCTGAAGATGCGCTGAAGCTGGCACTATCGCTGCTACCGAGAGAAGTGGCTGGCCTCTTCAATACATGCCTCCATGAGGGGACGTTCCCCGAGAGATGGAAACGCAACGGCTCATCCTACTGGCCAAGCCGGGCAAGCCGCCGGGTGAGGCCTCCTCCTACAGGCCAATCTGCCTCCTAGACTTCATAGGGAAAGTCTTCGAGGGAGTGATCGGCGCGAGGTTAGGAGCAGCCATTGAAGCAGCAGGTGATCTCTCTCTCGCGATAGTGGTGGTGGCCAAGGAGCTCGCCGCCGCGGAAAACCACGCCAACGCGGCCATCCAAGCCGTAGAGGAGTGGCTAGCCGTCGCAGGACTGGAGCTGGTGGCCCAAAAAACGGAGGCGGTCCTAATATCGAGCCAGAAGGTGGTCGAGTCCGCTAAAGTGCAGGTCGGTGGGACCACAATCGTTTCGCAGAGGGCGATCAAATACCTAGGCGTCCTCATAGACACGCGCTTGTCATTTAAGGAGCACTTGGAGTATGCGCAGAGGAAGGCCTGTGGAACTGCAGTAGCGCTGTCCAGGATGCTCCTCAACACAAGAGGACCGAAGCAGGCCACGGAGTATCATCGAGAACTGGCAGACGCACTAGGACCGGTCAACCAAAGGGCGTTGGACCCACAGGCTCATCCCGAGCAGTGCTTGGTCGGAAGGAGTCACGGTCAGGTAGATTTCTACCTCACCCAGGTGCTGAGCGGTCACGGCTGCTTCCGCAGCTACCTCAAGCGCTTCGGGCACGAGGCTGAGGACGGGTGCCCTGAGTGTGGTGCGGGCATATTGGAGGACGCTCAACACGTCCTCTTCGAGTGCCACCGGTTCCACCACGAACGATAGGCGCTGGAGGCAGTTGCTGGGGCTCGAATCAGCGTTGAGACCCTGGTACCCCTAATGATAGCGGATCCCAATACATGAGAGAAGACCGCGGAGTTTGCCGCCATCGTCATGCGAACGCTGAGGGCCCTAGAGAGAAGGCGGAAGGAGCTGACGGAGTAGGAGTCCACATCGCATGCGAAGCAATACTGTGTTGCCACTTAGGGCCACTTAGGGCAGTGCGTCCTAACGTCCTCGCCCCGCAAGGGGTAGCCGCATATACAACCACAGTAAGACCAGAACCACCTCTACGTAAATAGTCATAAGCCATCCATTGTAATAACAGCATAATACCTTAGCTTTAGATCCAGAATGTAAATCGCACCTATAGGTAGGGCACAATAGCGTTATCATCCAGTTTTTAACCCCGAGGGTTTCTCCCCTTAGGAACAACAACCCGAACGTCACCCGAGCGGACGGCGCACAGCCTCTAGAGGCAAAAGGTGGTCACGAAGGACACCATAGAGACGCGTCGCCGCCAAGGACATTACACCACGCCAAAACGTCTGCATCTACCGAGCCCCCTTTGCCATCGCACACCCAACCAGCCAAATCGGACCGCGATGCAGAGCCCTCGAGCACCCGTCTGGGGAACCCAACAAGCCTGAGGGACCCTCCGACACCCGACAACGCCTCTACGCGGCCGGAGACCGAACCATAGCCATGGGCAGCCTCAGACAAGGCAGGCGCCAGGAGTCTCCAACCGAGGTCAAACTCCTACGCGTAGAGAATCAGTTGCTTCGCGGGGAGATAAAACGGTTGAGGGATCTCTGCCAACAACTGGCGCAGACCCAAGCCAACCACGACCATAGCCGAGCTCCAGGGCCATCAAGTCCTGCGAGGATGACCCAGAAACCACAGCCGGCATCACCCCGCGTAGCGAGGCGCCACATTACTCTGACATTAGTTCAGACGAAGAACCGACATCACAGGCTCGCGCCAACACCGCCCCGCTGGAGCCAATGCCAGAGAAAGGGCCATGGAAGGACCTACAGGCCCTGGTTCTACCCAATCAGGAGCGGTTGGTCGGGGAGTGGTTGGCCGGACAATAACCAGTCTCGCCGTACCCGAGAGAGCCAGACCCCCAAATATCCGCAGACAGGTCAAGGAAGACCTAGCCAGAGCACGAGCCAAGGCCAGGGAGCCACCGGAGCAACACAGACGCCGTAGGCACTACCTCTGCAGGCTAGAAATGAACCCATGGCGGCAGACGACGGACGCTTACGAGGGGACGATGACAGCACCACTGACCGGCCAGGCCCTGAATCCGGCATCGACGCAGGTTGGGCTTCCTCAGGGTCCAACGAGGAACGAGAAGTGGAACGGCCGATAAACCCAAACCATGTCCCGGCCCCAGAGCCCTCAGTAGCGGAAGCCGCACCCAACGCGGGGATACCCGCGCCGGAGCCTGAGGTGGAGCGGCCACAGTCACCGAGGCCAGTCGCAGCAGAACCAGGAGACCCCGACGATGTCCAAGCCCCAGCGCCTAACGAGAGAGCAGCCGTCTACGGAGAGGAGGTACTCCAGCTATCACCCGAGGAGGCCGGCGAGGAAGCGGACACCTTGCTAGAGCTAAGCGACTCCAATGTGGACGGCCTACTGGCCCTATTCCAGGGAATGCCCACGCTGCACGAGCTCCAGGAGAAGCAGGGGTGGGAAGTGTGAAGAGGCATACCCCTTCACAACAACACGGCCCAGAGCCAACCCTGGAGGCGAAGCCACACATAACGCAGACTAGGAGCCATGAAGGCAGGCCACAGACACTCCATAATCTGTTGATATGATAATTATTATTTTCCCTAGTCCATAAGTTCCCATAATTATTATACTCCTAGTCCATAAGTTCCATAATTCCAATTTTTCCTAGCCCGTAAGTTTCAATTTAACTACAAAATATAGGGCAAGAGAAAGACCATCGGAAGAAGTTATGCAGCCAGTGAAGCTGTACGCGGACGCCACGGCTTCCATGAACTTAGCTCTCCTTTCCAGTAGTAATCCCCTCACGTAGAACACCCATCTATCCTTGGCTCACAAATTTGTACAAGGACGCCACAAATTTGCGAACCTGATGCTCCCCCTTCCTCTTGGTTTTCTCCCTAACCTATTTTGCCCCTTGATGGTACAATCGACACCGCGTGCCCCACTCCGCGCATACCGAGCCCACGGGTCATATGCCCCGCCTTCGCACGTTCCACGAGGCGCTGGAAAAACCCTACCCCCCCTGGCCACGGCCACGCCACACGCGTTTGCCTCGCAGGCGACCATAGCCAGGCCGCCCGTGCTACGGCCAGTAGCCGCGGAGGGTGTACCCCTCCCACGCCCCAGCAAACCTAACCTAGTGTAACCTGCGCTCAGTGAGCCACGTGTGTGTCCCTCGGGTGTCCTAAGGGTGTCCCTCACACCCGCGATCCCTTTGCACACGTTTTTCCCTCCCTTGGTCGGGGCGAGGGAGGCACCTTACACGCGTCCCTTCGATCCCTCTCCTTGGGTTGCAAATACAAATTGGCTGTATTGAAGATCGGGTCCTGGACAGACTGAAAGGCTGTACCCCGGCCTGAGACAGGAACTTCCTTATAACGGGACACAAAACTAATATAGATAACTAATAGTTTTGCCTATCCATAAAATATTTAATGTTTTCCAAATTTGTATTTTGTTTATTACACTAGTGAATTTATTACTGTAGTAGTTTCTCTTGGCATTTGATATCAAAGTATTAACAATACGTCAGGCTGCTTTGAAAATAAAATTTATTACATTTGGCTTGTTTCCCTGTGGGCAACTCCGGCTAGCTGTCGACCCGCCAAATGTAGACAAAGTTTTGAGACAGACGACTTCTCAAAAACGACAAAATAAACAAACAGATGATTGTCAAGTGGTGAATCATCGATGTTTCCACTTCGCGCGCCCGCCCTTCTTGTATTTGAATTCGAATGTTCATTTTGACCACCCTCTGCTGGAACGGCTGCGGTTGGCCTATTCCATGGCCCACGCCCTCTCTATTAACTTAGAATTCCATACTTTTCATTTTAGTTAGGGATATATTTAACAATTAAACCTTAAATCATGGCTTAGACAAATAAATAACAAAAAAAAACAATAAAACTTTAACCAATGAAAAAGTGCCGTGGATCGTCCCGACACAGACGCGCGGCCGGTAGACGCCTTTGCAGCAGCGCACACACCCACTATGGCACGGACTCACTCTGTTTTAGCTGAATCTCTTCCCCTATGTTCGCTAGTGGTTCCCATGCGTGAAGTGATCTAGCTTTCCCAAAAAATCTGCCCATCGAGCAGTTCCAGAAAATGGAATAAACCATCTTCCGGAAAATTGATCCTCTCCAGAAGAAATGGCTGATCGCCTCCACAGAAGTGATTTATAGACTCCAGAAGAAGTGATCCTCGGCAGAAAAGAAAAATCTCTGGCCCGGTTCTAGTGGGTGATATTCCGGGCCAGGCTGTGGGAGGAATAATAACACCGGCATGAATTTAAATTCAAATTCCCGCCCCATTTATCGGAACTCACTTTTATAATTTTTGGTTTTAAACCCCAAAAATTCTGGGTGTCGGAAGAATCTGCACTCACCTCCGAACACTATGGCTTTATCCTCGGCGTGGTTCGGGCATGACCACCGGCAACTTGGCATTAAAGCACTTTCCGAAGTCGCTCAGAACGAAATTGCGGCGGAACACCTCTTATACTGACCTCGCATAAAACACTCGAGCTCGCTGGTTGAACCTCACCTTGCTACTCTCGTATGCCTGATGGAGTTTCGTCGTTTCTCGCTAATCATCTTTGCCATCCTAATTTGAATGGTTTTGAAGTCTAGCGTAAGTTAGTTTAGGGCAAGGCGGGAGCGCAATAAAAGCTCTCTCTCGCTTTTGGCGAATTCGCCCCGCTTTGCCAACGTAGGCTAGTTAGGCTACAATTATACATTCGTTAAAATTGATTCTGATCGAGCGCACACAATTATTTTCTCGTCCCGCCTTTTAATAAAATTACAGCCACCCAAAGTTTTCGGTTTTGCTTTTAGAAAACTATTCTAAATTTTCATGGCGCCCCCGGGTGGACTGTAAAGTTAATAAAGGAAACAATAAAAGTGACAGTGACACATAATAAAGTGCATAGAAAGTAAAATAGTGGTATAAGACACATGCATATATATTTATATACATAATTCTATTTATTAGAATCAAGCATATCGTTGCCTGCGTCGTGTTGTTGTGTGATCACAAAAACACCAATTAAAAACTTGCTTAAAAATCGCGTCGGTCGCGAAATACCCCAGCCTAATCTTCGTTCTTCGTTTCTGCTACCGCCAAGGGATGCCCTGCACGGACTGCAAGAGGAAAGTAGCAGCTGGCCGTAAAGATCCAAAAGCAGAGCCAGAGGTATTTGTGCAATAATTGAAAGCTAGAGCTGAAGACATAACTTTCTTTAAATTGTCTTGTGCTGGAAAAATTGCACCTCGCTTTCAATTCTTTGCACTGACGTATGTTGAGCTAGAATTGCATGAATTTAAAAAATAAATATTCTTGCAAGTACATACATATAACACCAAAATATACGCACTTACATATGTACTTATTGACATACATTATACATACATATATCATAACCTATGTGAACAGCTATTTGCATGCAACAGTTGTTTATCGTTTACTACAATCACTGTTACAATCACTGTCTTAACGGAGCGCCAAGTGACGCGCTACCCTGTTTTTCGAGGGTATATTGGTTTCGAGTGTTACTTGCCAGTGACGCGCTACCCTGCTTTCGAGGGTATATTGGTTTTCGGCTGTCACTTGCCACCATCTTTATGTATTGATAACTCGTGCCTCGACATTCAATATTATTATTCCTTTTCATTTCTCATTTTCGTTGTCCGAAAAATATAGTTGGGTCATTGGCCAAGCACGCATACCAATACGCAGCTGCAGCGGTGAATTTTCGTTTCGCTTTCGCACCCCACTTTTGCTTATCGCTGTTCTTTTCTTTTGGCGCGCTTGATCCAAACCGAACACCAAGTGACGCGCTACCCTGTATTCGTCGGGTATATTCGTTTGGTATCAGTAGGATCCAACTAATAATCGGGACAAATCGGTCTTCGCCAATTAATATTGGATTCAGTATTTAATCGTCGATCAGTGTGTACCATTGCACACCTATACAAACATATACATACTTCAGAACTACAGCGGTGATTTCTTTTGTTTTCGGTTTCGCCTGTCACCATTGCTGTTCGTTGTTGTTGTTGTGTGGTTTTCGTTTGCGCTCTTGAGCCAAGCAACGCTATACCCTACATTTGTCGGGTGTATAGTTTTTTTTAACTCGTTTGGGTATATTCGCATGCGAGCATACAACGCGATCACTAAGTGACGTGATACCCTACCTTAGTCGGGTATATTTATTTTTCACTCGTTTGGGTACAAACACCTGATTACCTTTCGTTATCAGTTGCTTGTGTTGAAAGTCAATATGACCCCAAAAGCCAATCAAAAGCCCCTCCTTGAAGAACTTAAGATGAAGCGCAGCGGCCGTGTCAAAAAAATTCAAAGATTAGCGGACCGTTGAGAAGCTGGCGATGTTCCGCTGATACTGACGGAGTTTTTTTGAGACTCTAGTTCATAGCGACGCAAGTATACTAGTGATCGAGAAATTTAAAGCAGAAGCATTTGAAGCATGGAAGCATTAGGAACAATTAAGGCGGTCCAAGTCACCGAAGCCAACAATGAAAAGGCCATGGATAGCCTCAAACGAGTATATGACAATGAGTACCTGATTTTCACAAACAATATTTCCACATTGTTCAATCTCCCGAAAATCTCGCAGCAGTCCGCATCGGCCCTCAGAAACCTCATCGATACTGTTTCATCGATTTATGGTTCATTACTATCGATAGGCGACGATACCAAAATCTCAGATGCAATGCTCATTCATCTCGTTTTAAACAGAGTCAACCCAGTGACTAAACAAAAGTGGGACGAACAACTGACTTATGAGAAGTTGCCGCTTCGGTCTGACCTTGAGAAAGTTTTAAATCGTCGATACCAGTATTAGTCTGCTGAAGAGTCGACGAAGCCAAAACAAGACAAGGTTGTGCCAACCAAGCAGCATAATCGCAGATCATTTGCTTGTTCGTCCCATTCCACCATGAGAGTTCAGAAAACTTGCAGCTACTGCAATTCGGGAGACCATGTAGTGTCGAAATGCACTCCATTTTTGCTTCTCTCGGTCATGCAAAGATTCGAGTTCGCTAAGACTGCACCCTTATGCATTAATTGTCTTCAAAAAGGCCACGCTGTTGTAAAATGCAAGGCCAATAAATGTCGAGTGTGCGGCCGCTCACATCACACCTTATTGCATCGATACACAGTGTCTGCTAATAGTCTCGCGTTGCCACCACCCCAAGAGAGTGCGTCTCCTCCGTCAAACCAGGATCAACCTTCCAAGTCCCATGCTCTGCATGGGACATTGTTGGACAGGGTACTTCTGGCTACGTCGATCGTAAGTGTCCGAACGAAGAGCGGTGACCACATTCTGGTCAGAGCTCTGCTGGACTCTGGATCGCAAACCAATTTGATTACAGAGGACCTTGCTCACCGCTTACAAATCCGTAGACAGGAGTCATGTATTAGCTTGCTTGGCATTGGTGAATCCAATTCTCCAGTTAAAGATTAAATAGATACAGTGGTGAAGTCGCGATTTAATGGTAGTGAGTTCTCCTTCGATTTTTTGATTCTGAAATCAATTTCAGGTTATCATCCTGACCAGTCAGTGAATGTGAGTGACTGCAGAATCCCAAAGAACCTACCTCTAGCAGACCCCTATTTCTGCAAGCAACAAAGAATAGATATGCTGATAGGAGCAGAATCATTCTTTGAACTATTAGCTGTTGGTCAAATTAAACAAGGTCCGGACTATCCAACTCTTCAGAAGACTCTTCTTGGCTGGGTTGTTTCGGGAAGATATGTTCCCAAAAGTTCTGCTCCCCAAATTACAAATAGTTTGAGTTGCAGTAAAGAGTTTCTAGTGTCTATTGATAGGACCTTGCAAAAGTTTTGGACACTGGAAGAAATGCCATCTCAAAAGAAAGTTGCTACGCCTGAGCACAAGCTATGTGAAGATCACTATCGGAAGATGACTCAGGTATTGCCATCAGGTCGGTTTGAAGTAAGGCTGCCGTTTAAATCAGATCCAATCTGTTTAGGCAACTCCACATCAGTGTGTCCTAAGGCCCCAAAGTTCATCTACCAAGCTTCGCGTCGTTTTCGATGCGTCGTCCAAGACGTCCTCTCAGGTGGCCTTGAATGATATTCTGATGGTCGGATCCACCATTTAAGAGGAGCTATACTCGACACTGCTGCGCTTCCGTCTGCACAGGTTTGCCCTGACTGCCGATGTTAAAAAGATGTATAGCCAAGTAATGGTGAATGAAGCTGATAGGCAGTTTCAACTCATAGTGTGGAGAAGAGACCCATCTGAATCCTTGAGATTGTACAAGCCATTTTTGGCTATCCGGTGCTTAAAAAGTTTGAGTAAGTATGCAAAGCTCTCATTCCCTAAAGCTTCTGACGTTATCGGGTCCGACTTTTACGTCGATGACATGTGTACTGGTGCTGCATGCGTAAAGGAGCTTAGGGCAATTAAGTCCGAAGTGTCTCAGGTTCTTAAGACCGCAGGGTTTGAGTTGGCAAAGTGGTTTTCAAACTCACCTGAGATCACCGCATCTGAGAGCACAACAAAGCCCATAACGATCTCGGATTCAGAGTCAACGAACGCATTAAAAATTTTAAATTTACAATTCAGTCATGGGTCTCCGAGCGACAAAACGGAAAATTTTATCGGTGACATTGAAGTTGTTCGACCCCCTTGATTTGCTAAGTCCTATCATCAGAACAGGAAAGATCCTATTGCAGGAACTTTGGCTTAACAAATTAGATTGAATGAGTCGATTCCGCTGCATTTAGAGACAGCATGGAATATGTTGAAAAACACACTATCTCACTTGGTAGAGATATCCATACCTCGGTTCGTGTTTACCGATCCGATGTCACCAGTGCAAATACATGCCTTTGCTGACGCCTCCATGAGAGCTTATGGAGCGTGCGTCTATATACGTAGCAAAACTGCAGAAGGTTTTAAAATATCGTTATTGACTTCCAAGTCCAAAGTAGCGCCGCTCAAGACCAAAACGCTCCCAAGGCTTGAGTTATGTGCCGCTCACCTCCTCGCAGATCTCTGTCACAGAATCAAGCCCCTAAAGGTCCCTATCGAACGAACTGTTTATTGGTCGGATTCAGAAGTAACTCTTCATTGGATTCGGTCTCATCCATCCTCGTTGTCAACGTTCGTTTCGAATAGAGTGACTGAGATTCAAGAGTGGTCAGATGAAGCTATGTGGCGGCATGTACGCACGAAGCAGAACCCAGCAGATATTGTCTCTAGAGGTTGTGACGTCAACGAAATCGTCCAGTCAATCTGGTTCGAAGGACCATTTTTTTTGAGGGATGACGAAGAAAACTGGCCCAAAAACTCTCATTTCGAGCTTCCAGAAAACGCTCAGCTAGAGAAGAGGAAGACTGCGGTCGGACTGACCGCCGCTGTGCGCCACTCGGAGCTGTTAGATGTCATCGAGGGATTTTCGTCACACCTCAAGCTGCTTAGAGTGTTCGCATATATGTTCCGCTTCATAAGAAAATGCAAAGACCCAACTATAAAGTTTAAAAAAATTGTCTCACCGAGCGAATATAATGAAGCTTTCCATAAAATTGTTGAGATTATACAACATCACGAGTATAAAGAAGAAATCGAAAAGGTTCGGAAAGGATCTAGAGTTGGTCCTAGTCTTCAGCGGTTGAACCCATTCATCCATGAAGACACAGGTACTTGGTGTATTTTTTCGTTGTTGCGAGTAGGGGGGCGACTAGCTAAAGCTCCTATATCATATGATGCCAAGTTTCCTTTGCTTTTGACGAAGCGCTCCCAATTTGTGCGGAGCTACGTGCGTCATCTGCACCATGCGAATTTTCATGTCGGCCCACGAGCACTGGTGAGCATCCTCCGACAGAGTGTTTGGATAGTGAACGCTCAGGAGGTCTGCAGTCAGACAGTCAGATCATGTATTCGCCGCAGGAGTAGCTCGTCGCACGCAGGGGAGGACGGCATGGTCCGGGTCGTCGACCTCAGGAGGAGTGACGGAGCAGAATTTAGGCGAGCCATCCACAAGTTGGCGCCGCTTCCAGTGAATTGAAGCCGTGCAGGCCCTTAACAGGGCCGGTATTTCGTCGTTTCTCGCTAATCATCTTTGCCATTCTAATTTGAATGGTTCTGAAGTCTAGTGTAAGTTAGTTTAGGGCAAGGCGGAAGCGCAATAAAAGCTCTCTCTCGCTTTTGGTGAATTCGCCCCGCATTGCCAATGTAGGTTAGTTAGGCTAGAAATAAATTGAAATTATACATTTGTTAAAATTGATTCTGATCGAGCGCACACAATAATTTTCTCGTCCCGCCTTTTAATAAAATTACAGCCACCCAAAGCTTTCGGTTTTGCTTTTAGAAAACTATTCTAAATTTTCAATTAGCACGAATCATCTCCTCGAGGAGTTGTTGCATTTCTTGACTCTCCAGCAGGGATATTTCACGCTCGCCGATGGAACGCAATCATTTCGCCAGCTTGCCAGTTGCTCTGCGGAAAAGACACCGGCGTCCTCATATGAGTGGCTCCAAATGCCTCGATCATCTCCTTTAAAGTTTTTGAGATGAACTGCGCGCCGTTGTCTGAGTGGATACTCTCTGGCACTCCAAACTAGTAGAATACCTCAAGAAATCTTACAACCTCCTTCGCTGTGGCCGCTTTCATGGTCTTCAAGAAGGTGAACTTCGAGAAGTGGTCAACCACAATGAATATTTACGCCTGCCCATTCTTAGATCGCGGATATTTCCCCAGAAAGTCAATGTACAGCTTTTGGAATGGACGCTTGGTGACCACCTCTTGTCTAGATGCGCCTTCTCTATCAACGTAGACGTCAGAGAACTCGGAACTCACAATATCCAGACGGCTTCTTCCAGCTGATCCTCCAATCGCTCAAAGCTCATTCGCTTGAATATGATGGCATCCACCATTTGGAGATCAGGTAAGCGTTCCTGGTTCTCTGCGATTTCCTTCTTTAACTCTTGGTATTCCTCAGACTCGAACTCCACCGTTTCGAAACCCAGAATGCTGCTCGGATCAACCTCCAGCTTCTCGATACAGCGCGACAATGTATCTGCAACTACCATGTCCACTCCTCTTCGGTGTTCTATGCCGAAATCGAAGCCCTGCAATTGAAGGGACCAACGAGCAAGGAAACCATCTAAATTCTTCATCGTCATTAGCCATTTCAGACTGGCATGGTCTGTAATGACGGTAAACGGCATTAGTTCCACATTAGGACGGAACTTCAGGATCGCCATGAGAGCTGCGAGAAACTCTTTCTCAGTAACCGAGTAATTCTTCTGATGGCAATTTTGTTTGGCGGAGAAAACAGCTATTAGCCTCTCGTTCTGTTCGTCGTTACGTTGGAAGAGTACGGCTCTTACCACATAGTGTGACGCGTCGCACTGTATGTAAAAGTGCCGCTTGAAATCTGCATGTACCAAGACTGGTGCAGAGGTAAGTGCAGCTTTTAACTCCCCCATGATCCTCCTTCTACACTTGCCTTTTCCCGACTTCTTAAGTTACCAGAAAGCTACGCAATTCTCGGACTGATCGTGGCACCGTGAACGGTGAATACGATCGGCTCTGCTCGTCCAGCTCGATAGGCCAAAAAGCGTGTATTAAATCAACGCTGGAGATATACATCGTCTGATCAAGACGCGACAGGATTCCTTCGATGCTTGGCAATAGATACGCGTCTTTGATGATCCATTTGTTGAGCTTTCGGGCATCGAGGCAGAACCGATTTTGGCCCGGCCGTCGCACCACCGTAGTTCGATTGTTCCACGAGCTATCACTGCTCTCGATGACTCCCAAGGCCAACATTTTTTCCACCTCCACACACACCATTTCCTGCATTGCTGGTGACAGTGGGTAATGTCGGTCCTTTACCGGCTCGGCAAATTCCACTAGCTGAATTTTGTACGTCTCCAGCGACGTCTTGCCAAGCCCACGGCTTCGAACGTCAGAAACTCTGCCTTCGCCTGATCCAAGGCTGCGTTCTGCATATCTGACAACTCCCACTTTTCTTGCACTATGTCCTTCTCCGGTCCTTCCACGTAGTGAGCGACTTGATCCGCCATCACTTCCTCCACTAATCTGGGTGATGCTCTCACTAGACCTTCTCCCATTTGCTCAGGGGCCAATGAGAATTCCAGCCAAAAGTCTACCCCCAAGTACAGTTCATGTTCCAAAAACGGGCACACGAAAAACAATAACCTCATTACCTCTCCCTTGTACTCGACAGGCAATTCTACCCGGCAAACGATTGCGCGATCTTCTCCATTGGCTACCTTCACTATGGAAGAATATCGGCGAGCGTCCACGCCCAGCTTTTCCAAGAATTCCTGGCCCTTCCGACCTAGCATGCTGTGTGCAGCGCCTGAATCCAAAAGGCCTCGCACAACCTCGCCCTTTATCGAGAATTCGGAAAATACTCCCGGGTCCCTCTTACAACAGCGCTTGACTGAAGCAATCACCTGCCTCCTCATAATTTGCCGCTGCTTAAGCCGGGATCTCGCCTTCCTCACTCGTACCGACAGTGCTCTCATCCCATCTACTCGTAATTCGGAGAATATTCTATTCCTAACTTCTAAATAATACGCCAGTTCTGAAAGAAGCGTAGTCGTCGACCTGACGTTCGCCCCTCATCTGTCCTGGCCGAGATCGGCGTCCTTGGCAAACCACCCATCGCTCCAAGTTCCTCCGGATCTTGATCCACCATTTCGTTTGCGTGAGATCGTGTGTTATAAGGTTGATTGCCAGCGCTTTGGGCATTCTTCCTGAGCACTCCCGATACTCCGCTTCCAAACAACCTTACTAATCTAAGATTATATATCAATATAAACAAATAAATAAAAAAATGAGGGGGAACGTTGTGAGCCGCGTCTACGGACGCTGCTCTACTTTATACCCGGTACTCAGTCAGTATATATGTATGTTCGCAAAAGGGGACAAATTGAATTTTAGCAAAAAAAGAAACGAAAAATTAAGCCGAACCATTACCATTTTTGTTTGCACTTGTTTTTTACATCTGTCTTCTCTACATTTCCACAGAGGGAATGAGAAAGCGCTTGGAAAGTGTTGCGTAGCAACTGAAATTTAATTTTCTTCAAACAGGATTCATTAGGAGGGGGACACGTCCCAGCCGGGACGAGCAACCGCTCCAGTTTCTGCGCTCCATTTGACATACGGATATCCTACAATTCCAAACACCACTTTTGTGATCTGTCACCTACTCCAGTCATCGCTTTAAGCGATGGCCGATAAGCGAGAGCCTCACGGTGCATGAGCTCACCTTCCTCCCCTTGCCCGCCAAATGTAGACAAAGTTTTGAGACATACGACTTGTCAGGTACCAACAAAAAAAAAATCTGCACGACAGATGATTGTCAAGTGGTGAAGCATCGATGTTTCCACTTCGCGCGAGTTATGTCCTGTCCTCGTAGGTGGTGAGAACTCGGAAGGGTTATATATGTTTTATCTCCTTCTATTTGGTTGTGAGTGATCAAGGGAATTCGTACGATCTTCGGATCGAGATTGAATAGAAGCGTTTCGTTTGGAAGTTGGAAATCAAGTGTTTTATTCTACATATTGTTGGCTCCGCCGAAGCTCGGCCCTTACTCTAAGAAATGCAGCATAAGCATTTCTGTACAAATGTATCTATGTCTAAGTGTGAGAATATCGCTGTATGTATGTATGTATGTATGTATGCATTTATGTATGTATGTCCGGCCGGATGTATATGTGGCTTCTGACCGTTTGGTTTTTATTGTGTCAGGTCCCCAGCTATGTCGGCCGGACGTCTATGTGCTGTTGACCGGTGGAGAGGGTTGCTCAACCGGTAACTCCTCCCCCCCCCAGATTGGAGAGACGGCCAGAGAGAGGGGGTGGTCGTCGTGACAACCGTGTGATTGGTGGCCTCCTGTTGTTGTGTCCAGATGATCGTCGTGGTTTTTCCTCTCGCCCAGATGATGATTAGAATTAATACCAAAGTACCCGAGATACCATATATGATGATTGCATGTTTTTGGTTATCCTGTTTCGTTATGGCCATTATGTTCTGTAGGTCCATATTTTGTAAATGTAGTCCGTGTAGAGTGATCACTTGGACTTTACGGTTGATTGTTAGTTTCTCCGATAGTGGGAGGAAGATGTTTAAATGATCTATTACGGTGGTTTCCGTACTGTCATATGCAATGTCGTTTATTGTTACGGTGCAATTACTGTGGGTAATGATTGCGGACCCATTAATTTGTGTATTGATGCCGCAGGTTGAATTTATGGATAAGTTTCTGGCGTTGAATATGAAGATGAACCCTTCTTCTGGTTCAAATATGTCTGTGGCCAATCCGATTTTTTGTATGTCGCAGGATTCGGGATTCTTCTTGTTCAGAAGACTGGCAAGGCATTTGCTTGAGATTGAAGGTGTGTGTATGCTTTGGTTTTTTACAGAACATGGTTTTGTTTATCGTCGGGCATTTGGTTTTAAATTCTTTCGTTTTTCCGTCCTTATGCGCCACGAAGTTCGGCGTGTTGATGAGCTGCGTGTTCTTAATTGGTAAGGGAATTATTCTGTAGAATTTGTATATGGTTTCCTCGAAAATGGGTACTTTGATATTGAACATTATATGATTCTTATGTATGGTGGTTTGTGTCTCGATGATAGAAAGTACCTCTTCTTCTAAGTTTATTTGTAGTTTTTGTTTATTTAGAATATTTTTGATTATGCTCATTTCGTTTTTATCAAAAATGAATTTGGGGAGTATATATGCTCTTGCAAAAACCATACTTTCTGCGATGTTTTCGATGAGGTTACTTGTAGTGTCTATATTAAAAGCTATTCTATTTAGATATTGTAGTGTGTGTAAATTACTATTTTCGTTATCTATCTCTTTATATATTGAATTTTGTATATTATTGAAGAATTGCTTTATTTTTTGTTGTTCTATGTTTATATGTTTTGTTATGTTTGAAAACCTGAGCATAATTTCATGATTCAGGTTGTTCTGAATTTTGTTTTCTATGTTTGTGTCATTTTGCGTAACTTTTAATGCATTTAGTTCTTTAAAAATTTCCTCTGCATCTTCATTGTCCATATTTCCTGATATTGTTTTTATAATTGATCCTTAACCATTTACCAATCCTCTTTTCATTCTGTATTGTGGTATAAGGTTACCTAATTTTGATTCTAGGTTTGTGATTTTAATTTTTAGTATCTCTACTGATGGATTAAGTATTGGGTCTACGGCTAAGTTTCTTACTGTGTCGCCTAGTATTTTCGTGCAATTCTCGGATTCTCCTATGTTAATGATGTGGGTGATTGATTTGTGGTTATGGTCGATGAGGGCTTCTCCTAGGTAAATGGTTAAGATTGGTTGTGTTCCATTTATTATATGTATGTAAATGTGAGCTTTTACATGTATCAACATAAGGGCGAAATGAGTATGTTGGGAGTTAGGTGAGATGAGTTGTAAAATGGGTTATTTATATGGTTTGGGATGGTTGTTCATTGGTTTCGTTAGGTGAGTTTGTTTGACCAACGGCATTTATTAGGTTAGTATGATTTCTTACTAATCTCCTTATTTTTGCTTTATGAAGTTTCTGACCTTTAGTTGTTATAAAGGTTGTGTGTTTGTTGGAGACTACTTTATGTCTTGTAAATCTTGGGGTTATTTTGTTTCTTCTATTTTCTTTATGAAATACTATTGTGAGTAACGCCCGCTCAATCCCGAATCATATCTTAGAGAAACTAAGGAACGCACGATTCATATCCACCCTAGATTTCAAGAGTGGATACTGGCTCAAGTACCTAGGGCATGTCATCAGCGAGGAAGGCATACACACGGACTCGGACAAGATCGCGGCGGTCAGGGATCTTCAACCCCCCAAAACACTAAAAGAACTGAGACGCTGCCTAGGGATAGCCTCCTGGCATCGTAGATTCGTGCCCAACTACGCAAAGGTGGTACAGCCGATGACAGCATTGTTAAGGAAAGACAAGAAGTGGGATTGGGGTGAAGCACAGCAAAACGCCTTCGAGGAATTGAAAACACGGCTGACGTGGGCACCCGTCCTGGCTTGCCCCGACTTTAGCGCCAAGTTCGTAGTCCAGACCGACGCGAGTGACATGGGACTAGGAGCAGTGCTTACGCAGAAAATCGAAGGAGCGGAAAGAGTTATATCTTACCTCAGTCGCCGATTAGTAAAAGCGGAGGAGAACTATACGACGACAGAAAAGGAGTGTCTCGCGATCATATGGGCAGTGCGCAAGTGGCGTTGTTACCTCGAGGGGTATAAATTCGAAATCATTACCGACCATTTAGCACTGAAATGGCTATGCTGCTCCGGCGACTAAAAGTAGCCCCCGGTCCCGGGCCATCCTCGAAAACCCCGATCAGCACACGTCCCCGAGCCAGTAGCCCACAGCGATCAGCACGGCGGTCGCAGCGAGGCTCTCGACACCCAAGGGACCACAAACGGCCGGCCTCGTCGACGCGGAGCCGGCAACAAACCCGGCAACATCCCACCACAGCCGCCGACGATCACGACAATCGTCACAGCCACGTAACCGTCCAGACGAAGCGACAGGAGCCGACTGCGGCCGCCATCACCCAAAAATTTCACGCGGTGGGAGCAAAATTCGTCCGATGAGGAAGGGGAGAGGCCTCTTTTCCGCAGAACATACCCGACGCACGGGACTCGGAGCGGACAGTGGGAGGTGGACACCGAGTCTTCCTTCCCGCAGGTGCGACTGCGGTGGAGAAGTCCGAACCCAAACCACGGTCTAAAGGAGACAGGGGTATCAGGGACAACGACCTCGACCGAAACGGCAGAGAATCCCAAACGCCCAGCCCGAAGCGACCCCGCCATCCCGGCACCCCATCCCGCCGGCGATCCGCCGATCGAATGCAAACCAGGAACCACAGCAGGCACAGTCGCAGGTGACCCCAGTCCATCCCTAGCGAGCCTGGTGGACGATCTGGACGAACTACCAGATTTCACGAGGGGAACAACAGGCAGTCCCGGGTGCCCACTCGACATCGACGACCTGATGGAATACCTGTCATCCCTAGGATCCGAACACCGACCAGACGACCCTATGGAATAACCCTCCGAGGAGATGGTAACGGCACCTCCACACTGGCGAGTGCACACGCCCGACCGGAAGCTGCCCAGACGGTTGGTAGCCGAGGTGCAGAGCAACCGAGGAGCTTCCGCGAAACGCGCCCGATTTGGAAGGACATACCATGACCAACGGTACATGATAACGATCGACACGCCAGAGGGGAAGACGGAGAAAGTTACCATCCGCTTACGCCCCCCGAAGTGAGGGGAGTGTGTGAGGCCCTAACCTAGCGCCCCACAAATTAGATTATAACTAGCCATAAGTTACCATTATTTCTATTAATGTTACCCCCTTTTGAATTACGCACGGAGCGTAGCAAACCCCCTCATTTGCACGAAGCAACGAATATATTTTGATTTTGCCAACGGCAGCTAAAACTCAAACGATAGTCATAAATTTTACCAGTGCCAGAACAAGTCATAGCCCACTGTGCCGCGCGCTAACGAACAGCAACACAAAAGGGACGGGGCGAAGAGGTCCCGTAAGAGAGGCTCGCGACGATCGCTGTTGGGAGAGCGAACCAAAGCTAGGGATTCGAAGTAACGGAACACGGCCGAAAGCTCGGCGAAACGAAAGTTCGAAATAGGCAAGCCGGCCCACGCGAGTAGGGAGACGGGACAGTTGGCAGAGAACTAGAAACCCGAGCGGTCGCAGAGATAAAGCAAAACGAGATTTTTAAGAGTGCGCATAGTGATCGGAGTGAGGACACGAGGAAGTAAAAAAAAGCTAACGGCCCGAATTGAACACGCGGGACACAGCGACAGAGTTCTGGTAAGCAATCGTTAGAGAGATCTGGTGCAGCCTGAGAGCCAAGGTTCACCCAGTCTTTGCTAATACGAATAAAGAAGAATATAATACGAATTTCGCTGACGTCTATTCTTCCTTTGGGTGGCTCACTTACCTACTTATTTCGGCGTGTCGAAACTATTCCCGACCATAGCGTAACCCCCGCCCGTTACATCCACACTGGGTCTCAAAAATATAACCAGAGCAGGCAACCAACGAAATCTGGAGATCCCGGGAGTCGTGCTAGTATAGTCGTGCTCTATGGTTTTTACCGATACACGGTTATACGCGCACAGCCCCATAGTCAGGGTGTGCTCTGGGGTTTTTACCGAGACACACAGCTAGGAGTCCCGATTCCTACCAATCTAGTCAGAGCAGGCGATCAGTGAAACCTTGAGATTCCGGGAGGCGTGTTAGTGCAGTCGTACTCTGTGGTTTTTACCGGGACGCGATTGTACGCGCACAGACCCATAGTCAGGGTGTGCTCTATGGTTTTTACCGAGACACACAGCTAGGAGTCCCGATTCCCACCAATCTAGTCAGAGCAGGAAATCAGTAAAACCTTGAGATTCCGGGAGGCGTGCTAGTATATCGTGCTCTGTGGTTTTTACCGAGACACGGTTATACGCGCACAGCCCCATAGTCAGGGTGTGCTCTGGGGTTTTTACCGAGACACACAGCTAGGAGTCCCGATCCCCACCAATCAGGTCAGAGCAGACAGTCAGTGAAACCTTGAGATTCCGGCAGGCGTGCTAGTATATCGTGCTCTGTGGTTTTTACCGAGACATGGTTATACGCGCACAGCCCCATAGTCAGGGTGTGCTCTGGGGTTTTTACCGAGACACACAGCTAGGAGTCCCGATTCCTACCAATCTAGTCAGAGCAGGCGATCAGTGAAACCTTGAGATTCCGGGAGGCGTGTTAGTGCAGTCGTACTCTGTGGTTTTTACCGGGACGCGATTGTACGCGCACAGACCCATAGTCAAGGCGTGCTCTATGGTTTTTACCGAGACACACAGCTAGGAGTCCCGATTCCCACCAATCTAGTCAGAGCAGGCAATCAGTGAAACCTTGAGATTCCGGGAGGCGTGCTAGTGCAGTCGTGCTCTGTGGTTTTTACCAAGACACGATTATACACGCACAGACCCACCGCCAGGGTGTACTCTATGGTCTTTACCGAGATACACAATTAGGGGTCTCAACGTAGCTATAAGTTATCGGGGCGCTATACGAGCGTAGCCGTATCATACAGCTCCTACTGGCCCACGTGCAAACCACGTCTTATATATTTATCCCCTCTCTTGACCCTTTAAACGTCACGAGACGCGCCTTCATCCCTCGCAGGTCCCTCTGTTTACAAATTTCTTGTAAAGGACCCTGAACAACCCTGAGTCATCACCCCAGCCTTAGGAACTACTTTACACTATGTCGCCCTGATTTAGAGGAGTCGGTTCGTCCCTGTCCTGGTTACCTTGTCAATTCTGGTTTGCGCTGTTTTATTTAATATCTGTTCTATTTGTGGGTAGAGTTTCTGTTGGTATTCGTTGAGTTTCTGTAAATAGTCTTGGTTATCGTTGTAGGTAATTGTTTTATCGAAAATGTGTGTCCGTCCTGTAAACAATTCGAATGGAGTGAGATTGGTCGTTGAGTGAATCGCGTTGTTATATGTTATGATGGTTTCTGTCATAATTGCTTCGTGTTCGAGTGTTAGTTGTTGTTCTTTCTTCGTCGTTAAAATTATCCGGAAGATTTCCGTCAGGGTAGAATGAAGTCGTTCGACAGGAGAATTGCTCGATGACTGTTGGAATGAAGTGACGTCTTGGAACATGCCTCCTGAGAATTCTGCGCCCTGATCAAAAACGATTTTTGAGGGGAGCCGAATTGACAGAGGAATGTTTTCAAGGCTTTAATTACGCATACAGTATTTCTGTTTGTTAATACGTAAGCTTGCGCGAATTTGGAGAACTTATCTATAATTGTGAGGTGTAAATTGTGGTTAATAGTGTAGATATCGATGTGGAGTATGTCTAAAGGTCTTTTGGGTGTTTCTGACAATTGGAGTGCTACTTTAGGTGAGTTCCTATCGTATTTTAATGTTGAACAAATATCGCATTCTCTTATAACTTGCGACCCTTTATACTTGAGTTGGGGGAAGTAGATTTCTCTTTTCAAGTGTTTGTACGTTTCTTCGCTGCCTCTGTGATTATTATTGATGTGATATTCCGATATTCTGGAAATTTGATCGTTTTGATTTGGAATGTCCTCTAGTAGTGTTAAGCATCGAATGAATTTGTAGAGATTATTCTCTGAAAAATGTGTGACAAAGGCTTCTTGGAGGGTGTTGAAGATTTCATTTGTGGTAAGTACTGCGTAAGTCTTGTTAGGTTTTAGGATTGTAGCTAATAGTCTACTAACAATTTCTATGTTGAATTCTGGTTCTGTTATGATTCTACGTATTTTATTTGTAAAGGGAACTGAGGTTGTCAATGAGGATTGTGTTCCGATTTTGAAGATTGTCTGTATGTTGTATATGTTTAAGGGTTGTGTGGATGTGGGTATTGCAGAAGGGCCTTCTAATATATTAAGGTTGGGTTCTATTCTGCTGAGGGCGTCTGCTACTACATTTTGGGAGCCTTTTTTATAAGTTATCTCGAAGTCATAGGAGGCTAGTGTTGTTTTCCAGCGTAAAAACTTAGTGTTTTGATTATTAAGGTTTTGTAACCAAATTAAAGGTTTGTGATCTGGGATAATTTTGAATCTCCTACCGAATAGGTAAGGTCTGAAGTGTCCCACTGCCCATATAATAGCTAGCATTTCTTTTTCTATTATAGAGTATCTGGTTTCGGTGTCCGATAAAGTTCTGCTAGCAAACGACACTGGTTTATCATTAGATTCGGGGCCTTGGGATAGTACTGCTCCTATTGCAAAATTACTAGCGTCTGTGGTGAGTGTGAATTGTTTCTCAAAGTCTGGGTATTGAAGGATCGGTTGATTACAGAGTAGTGTTTTGGATAATTCGAAAGCTTTCAAGAATTCTGTGTCTATTACTTCGGATTTTTTTCCTTTCAGTTGTTGGGTCATTGGTTTTGTTAGTTTGGCGAAGTCTTTGATGAATTTCCTGTAGTATCCTAATAGCCCTAGGAAAGGTTTTATTTCTTTGACGTTTTTGGGGCATGGGAAATTTTTTATTGCTTCTATTTTATTTGGATTGGGTTTCACCCCTTCTTGTACGACGATATGTACTAGGAACTCTATTTCTTTATGCATAAAGTTGCATTTGGAAGGTTGCATCTTGAGATTAGCTGTTTGAAGTTTTCGGAAAACGGCTTTTAAGTTGGCAATATGTTCCATTAGTGATGGAGAAAAAACTATTATGTCGTCTAAATAGACTAAGCAATTGTTACCGATTAATTCACCAAGGACGTTGTCCATGACTCGTTGGAATGTGGCCGGGGCGTTTTTCAACCCGAAAGGCATTCTTGTGAATTCGTAATGGCCGTTCTCAACGGAAAACGCGGTCTTGGACATGTCTTTCGGATTCATTTCTATTTGATGGAATCCACTCGCGAGGTCGAGTGTCGTGAAATATTTTGTTTTACCGATTTTGTCTAGAATGTCGTTGATATTTGGTATAGGGTATTTATCCGAAATTGTTTTGTCATTGAACTTCCGGAAGTCTATGACTAGTCTCCATTTCTGGTTTCCGTCATTATCGGCTTTTTTGGGAACTACCCACACCGGTGAGCTCCAGGGTGAGTGGCTGTTTTTAATGATTTTTTCGTCTAGCATTTTCGTTATTTGTTTGCGTACTTCTTCTTTGTGTGCGAAAGGGTAACGGTAAGATTTAGTGTAAATTGGTATGGAGTCCGTTGTCGGAATATTGTGTTTGACAACGTTTGTGAAGGAAAGTGGTTTCCCTTCGCTATGGAGGAGGTTTGGGAACATTTTGAGCAATTTGCTGAGTGCTAGTTTCTCTTCGCTATTCAAGTGATCTGTTTTTATTTGGTGTTCATTGTTCGTGTTGTTATCAGTGGTATGTATTTTCATTGATTGGGATATGTGGAAGTTTTCTGCGTCGAATCTAAATACTTCAAGAGGTTTCTCTAGATAGAAGATTTGATCCTGCTCTGACTCATTAACTATTTCCAATATTCCTGTATTATCTGTGGCTGTATACAATCCTCCTGTAATTGATAGGTTATCTCGAATTTTCGTGTTTGGGCAGAGGAAATCTCCGTCCCGAATTTCTACGTTTATTGGTAATCGGACTTTTGTATGTGGGGGAATTGTATGTGTATCTGTGATAGGGTTACTTTAAATGAAGATTTTAATTTTTGCAAACGGGGTTTCTAATAGGTTCTTTTCGAGGTTTATTTTTGTTTTATGTTTTGTCAAAAAGTCTATCCCCAGTAGGCCGTTGAAGTATGGGTGGAACTTGAAGATTAAGAATTGTGAAAAATCCCTAAATGTTGCCAAGTTAGAAAAATGAGTAATTGTGAAGTTATTAAGTACGGTGTTGACTTGGATGTCATTGTCCAGTTTTGTCTGGGTTGAATCGGGGATCATATCTGGGTCGACGAAGGAGTATGTCGATCCCGTATCGATTAAGAATTTAACAGTTTAGTTTGGGTCATTGGTGGAAGCTAGTTTTATGAATGGTAGTGCTGAGCCGTGGGTTTGCCTACTCAAGTATCCGATTGGACTGTCGAGGCTGATGTCGGAAAATTTGCGGAATCCGCGATGTTGCATAAATATGCAGGTTGGGTCGAATTTTGTCCGTTAAAGGGGTTTTTACGGTTCTGGTTAGGGTTCGTGGAAGAGTTATTACGGTTAGTTTCTGGGTCCCGTCTTTGGTTATTGTTGTTGCGATGATTGTCGCATCTGTTGTTGGATCTATTATTGTTCCTTGTATTATTATCGTATCTATTGTTGTTCCTTACATTATTGTCATATCTATTGTTGTTCCTTGGGTTATTGTTGTGTATATTGTTGTTGTACCCTGTTGTATACCTTATTATCGTATCTGTTATTGTTCCTCCCTGAATTGTTTTCCTGTTGACGTTGGTACGGCATATCGCGGTCATACGAATTGTCCCGCTGCCTGTAATAAGTCTGGGATAATAAGTCTGTTCTACAAATTTGATAGGCCTTGTCTAGGTTCTTGGGTTTTCGAGATCGGACAGCGCTCCTGAGGGGTTCTCTAAGCCCTATGAAGAATGCATTTAAGCAGATTTCGTCATATAAATCTTCCTTGTTTGAATGCCCCTCCTCGAATGGGTCATCCGTGTTTTTGAGAGACAGAAGTTGGTCCCTAAGTCGGGCTATCCCGAAGTATAGTTGCCCTATCGAGGAGTTAGGTGGGAATGTTTGTATTTCCCTTATTAGCTTCGCATCCGTTTTCTTGGGTACGTAGATGTTACGAAGATTGGTTTTTATGTGGTCCCACTCTAACTTGGTCCTGGCTGATGTTAGGGCTTCATGAGCCTTCCCTTTAATTTTGTTCCTGATCGCCCTCATAAGTAGTACCCCGTATGGTGTTTGGTCTGCCCCCCTAATGAGCATTATGATCTCTTCTACACTGTCGAAAAATAGGTCCAGGTTGTCTGGTGGTCCCTCGTAAGTGGTTAGTTGGTCAATAAAGGTGAGAAGGTCTGTTGGTTTGAGGTTTGTCGAAATGGTTGTTTGGGTACTGATAGTTGGGGTTGGGGTCTGGGGTCTGGATGAAGTGGGTGGCGTGGGTGGTGTTTCCATATTGGTTTTGTTAGTGTCTATCTTTGTGATTGTTTCTTCTATGGATGCTAAGCTACTGCTTCCGCTACTCCTAAATCCGAACCTGGTTCTAACTTTGCCTTTCGTATTCCTCTTGTACATTTATTTATGGGTATTATTAGTATTTGTGTTGTGTTTAGTGTTTCTTATATGCTATTTTGTGTATTCGTGATCTTATGAAGTAATTTTTTTTTGTTTTTGTATTCTTATGTAATAAATTTTTTTGTTCGTATTCTTATATACTATTTTTTTTGTGTGTTTGTAACATTTTTTTTTTTTTTTATATACTATATTTTTGTATTTTATTTATATGTAGATGGTACTGATGTGTTGTGTGTGTTGGTTTGTCGTTAGGTGTTGAAATTATCTGTAATATATCGTTATTAGTATTTGTAATAATAAAGTTAGGGTAACAATTGAATCTGCATACAGTAGCGGACAAAGAAATCCGGACAGGCAAAAAAATGTTCGTTTCGTAAATTTTTTCAAATTGTGTTTATTGTTTCAAGACATTTTGTATTAAACTTATTAAATTAATGTATTTGCTAACCAAAACAACTATTATTTCGATTCCAGTGATGTCTCATTTTTAGGAAAAATGGTAAATTAAAATTATTGATAATATTTCAAAAACTGAGGAACAAAAACAATTTTTTTTTTTTACTTTTAAAGCAAGTTAAAAATTATTTGAAAATTATATTTTTTTTAATGGAATATTATTCTACTTAAAAAATTATCTTTCAATATTTTGTTGGACCTCCTTTGTTTTTTATGACCGCCTTTATCCGTGTCGGAATAAAATCCACTAGATGCTGGATTGTTTCAACGGTTAAATCGTTGTACCAAACATTTTCCACAATTGAATCAAGTTCTTTTAAAGTTTTGGGTTTCTTCTTCGTTATGTTAACCTTTAAAATATGCCAAAGATTCTCAATCGAATTTAAATCAGGACTATTGCCTGGCCAGTCCAATGAAGTTATTCCAACCCGCTTCAAATATTTTGTAATCTAAAAAGAAGAAAAAATATTGTAAATTTAAGAGATTAGGTATCATTTATACAATAAATAAAGGAATTTAAAAAAAATATGACTTACCGATTTTGCACGATGGCAAGGAGCAGAATCGTCCTGAAAAATTATATCATCGGCATACGAAAGATGCTCCTCAATAGATGGTACAAGATGATCCTCCAAAATTTGTTGGTACTTTGCGGCGTTTACTGTTTTATCAATTAGTGCCAGATTTCCAACTCCAAAGTAAGAAAAGCATCCCCAGACCATACGGGATCCACCATGCCTGACCGTCCGTCGTAAGCACTCATTTTTGAACCTTTCTCCGACTTTACGTCTCACGTAGGACATACCATCGGAACCAAAAAGGTTTATTTTGGACTCATCTGAAAATATAACGTTCCTCCAATCTTTAAGGTCCAAGATTCGTGCTTTTTAGCCCATTGTAGCCGTTTTTTACGCACCAAACTGGGTGGAATTTTAAAACTAAATACTTAATAGATAACACGAAAAAATATCCAAGCCGATTGAACCCTTTTTACATATTTTACGCAAGTTCAAAGCTTGCATATAGAGGCCATACCTAGGTGTCCGGATTTCTTTGTCCGCTACTGTATATGCCTCAAGTGATGTGTGTATATGAATTTAATACGTTGTATATAGAGGCCCAGTGACAAATTGTGTGTTCGGCTTTTTCTCTTTTTGTTCTTTCTTTTTTCCTATTTTTTTTGTTTGTATTTAAGTTTCTTATTTGCCTTTATTGGCCGCTGACCGGGTCTGTTAGTGTTTGTGGCAAAGTGTAAGATTTAATTTTTTTGTTTTTGAGGGTGTCGAGTGTCACGGCTGTGGCCGTTGTTGCCGAGTTGGTCGGCTTGTTTGTTTGTATTTGCAGTGAAGTAAATGTTTGTGAGTGTTGGCAATTTTTATTCGGTTTTGTTTCCGAGCAGTGGAATTGGGTTCTATGTATGTACTTTTTTTTTGATAGCTGGTCCCATACGTTATATTTGCAGTGATCCGTATGCACTTTATCTGTGTTAGATGGTCTCATACGTTGGATATGCAATAGGGTATTCTTTATGTGTATGATGTTGTATATTTGGGTGGATTGTATGGTATTTTTTTTTTCCCGCTAGTTATTCGTTGTGTACGTGCGCACTTTATCTATGTTAGATGGTCTCGCATTTGTATGTCAAGAATAGTTAGGGTATGTTGAAATATTTTATTTATTGAATTCTTCAAAAATGTTCTCTTGTGTACGTGTGTACTTTATCCGCAGTGGATGATTCCACACTTTGTACGCAGAGAAGGGTTAGGGTATGTTGAAATATGTTTTATTTGTTGGATTTCTTGAAAAAAAATTTCCACTATGTACTTGTGTACTCTATCCTCGATGGATGATCCCACACTTTGTACGCGGGAAATATTTAGAATACATTTTTATAAGTTTTATTTACTGAATTTTTCACAAAAATTTTCCACTATGTACTTGTGTACTTTATCCGCGATGGATGATCTCACACTTTGTACACGGGAATTTGTTGGGGTACACAGTTATGTGTACAGGGGCCCATTGGAGTTTTTTTTTTTTTTGTATGCTTGTTAACACTCTCATTTACTTTTCCGCGATTTTTTATATTTCCTCTTTTCATTTAATTCGAACTGCACTTTTCTTAAATGTATTTTGTTGGCCATTTTCGTATTTTCTTTTATTTTATTTGCACTTAAGTCATATATATTAGATCAATTGCTTACATAAATATTATCAGGAGCGTAGTAGGCATTTCTTCTAATCCTGAGGTTCGCCGTCGGCTGCGCCAGTTATGTCCTGTCCTCGTAGGTGGTGAGAACTCGGAAGGGTTATATATGTTTTGTCTCCTTCTATTTGGTTGTGAGTGATCAAGGGAATTCGTACGATCTTCGGATCGAGATTGAATAGAAGCGTTTCGTTTGGAAGTTGGAAATCAAGTGTTTTATTCTACATATTGTTGGCTCCGCCGAAGCTCGGCCCTTACTCTAAGAAATGCAGCATAAGCATTTCTGTACAAATGTATAAATGTCTAAGAGTAAGAATATCGCTGTATGTATGTATGTAAGTATGTATGTATGTATGCATTTATGTATGTATGTCGGCCGGACGTCTATGTGCTGTTGACCGGTGGAGAGGGTTGCTCAACCGGTAACTCGCGCCCGCCCTTCTTGTAGTCGAATTCGAATGTTCATTTTGACCACCGTCTGCTGGAACGGCTGCGGTTGGCCTAATCCATGGCCCACGCCCTCTCTATTAACTTAGAATTCCATACTCTTCATTTTAGTTAGGGATATATTTAACAATTATTAGACAAATAAATAATAAAAAAAAACACCAAAACTTTAACCAATGAAAACGTGCCATGAATAAGGAAATGATTAATTTAAACTAGTAAATGTATGGGATCGATCGTGGGAATACCCTTGCCCATACGGTGTGAAAGCTATATGCAGATTTGTGCATTATATGTGAGTTGGGCCCTACCGAGACTATCCTACCAAGAGCTCTTGTTTAGGGTCCCCGGGGCAGAAGGAATGATTAATAATTAAGTTTCCACATATATGTGCCAACAACAACGGTGGGGTTCAGTGACCCCGCGTCACACACAAGGGGTTAAGCCCACTACAGCTGATTGCTGTTTTTTTTTTATTCGGGAAATATGTTTGGACAATGTGAGCGTTTTACGGTAAATGCTTAAAGTACCAGTGAATAACAATTCGTACATACAAAGGACAACACTAGGAACCAACAACATTAAGAGGTGAATGTGTTTGCGGTGTATCGGGCCTCCGTGGCTGACACGAGCAATATGCGGGATCGTGAAGACTGGCCGTACAGACCAAAATTTATATAGGTGTGCAGTTTTTCAGTGGGATATATGTGCGGATACGTGGAGTGCTCACTGATCACAGGCGGGGTGCACGCCCTAAAGGGGGGCGAGGCACCGTATAGTCTCGTCAGGATCTGGTCTGGATCGTCCCGACACAGACACGCGGCCGGTTGACGCCTTTGCAGCAGCGCACACACCCACTATGGCACGGACTCACTCTGTTTTAGATGGATCTCTTCCCCAAATTGCGCTAGTGGTTCCCATGCGTGAAGTGATCTAGCTTTCCCAAAAAAATCTGCCCTCCGAGCAGTTCCAGAAAATGGAATAAACCATCTTCCGGAAAATTGATCCTCTCCAGAAGAAATTACTGATCGCCTCCACAGAAATGATTGATAGACTTCAGAAGAAGTGATCCTCGGCAGAAAAGAAAAATCTCTGGCCAAGTTCTAGTGGGTGATATTCCGGACCAGGCTGTGGGAGGAATAATAACACCGGCATGAATTTAAATTCAAATTCCCGCCCCATTTATCGGAACTCTCTTTTATCATTTTTGGTTTTAACCCCCAAAAATTCTGGGTGTTGGAACCACCACCTCCGAACACTATGGCTTTTTCCTCGGAGTGGTTCGGATTTCTTTTCACCACTATTTATTCCTTTTGTCCCTCACCTATACAACCATCTAATCCTATTCTCTTCCTTACGCCCACAGTAACTAATCCCCCCGTGCGCTCTGCAGTTCTGAAAGCTATCAACGCAGATCACCGTTCTGTTTTCCATCCATTCCTTTTGTCGCCTTCAGCTCGACAGAAGAGTTCTCCCTTACCCGCAGAAGTCATCGTTTTTCGGTGAAACTAAAGTTTTGTTTAGTGGTGTAAGTGAGTGACTTCTGTGTGACAGCTTAGCGACGCAGAGTAGGACATTCGGCCATTTCAGCTTGCTAAACTAACAACTTTTGAACAAATAAAGATATCTTCTTGAAATTAACTGCATTTGAAAAACTATTTTTTCAAAATGTAGCATGCGAAAGTACATTTTGCTCCAAAGTCAGAAAGCTTGACAACACATTGTCAAATTTTAACTTTTTTCGGTGCATATTTGCCTATATAAAATAACTTTTTTTTATTTTTTTTGTATCAATTGTGAAGGAGCATACCCCTTCACAACGACGTAGGCCAGCGAGAAGCAACATTCGTCCTGGAGGCGAAGGGATACAGACCAGGCTGGAGCCTGCTAAGATTATTTTTATTTAATTTCTTCCCCTTTTGTTTTCTAGTTAGTAAGTCTTAATCACATAATATAAATATAGGGTAAGAAAAGGAAAAATGGAAATATTATTAAGCGCAGCACTGGCAGAGACCAGCAGCAGAGGCCGGAGCAGAGACACGAAGCAGCAGACACCGGAGCAGAGATCAACGGCAGAGACCAGCAGCAGAGGCCGGAGCAGAGACACGAAGCAGCAGACACCGGAGCAGAGATCAACGGCAGAGACACGAAGCAGCAGAGACCGGAGCAGAGACACGAAGCAGTAGACACCGGAGCAGAGATCAGAGCAGAGATCAGAGCAGAGATCAACGGCAGAGACCAGCAGCAGAGGCCGGAGCAGAGAAACGAAGCAGCAGACACCGAAGCAGAGAGCAGACACCGGAGCAGAGATCCGAGCAGAGATCACGGCAGAGACCAGCAGCAGAGGCCGGAGCAGAGACACAGAGCAGCAGAAACCAGAGCAGAGATTAACGGCAGAGACCAGCAGCAGAGACACGGAGCGAAGACAAACGCAAACCCACCCTCACACGCCGAAGCAAGCCACGCACGACCCAAAGAGAGCGAGAGCAAAAGGCACGCGACAAAAGCGCCGGGTCGCGGAAGAAGCTGGGAGCAGAGGCTCGAACGGCCGGCTGAGCCGGCTGCCAAAAATGATGGAGATCGGGAGTGAAAATTGAGCCTCTACCAAGGGCAGTCGTGGGTGCGGGAAAATTAAAACGCCTGGAAACCAAAACGGATAGCACGAGGTCCGCCATTTTCTGGACCAGCGAGGAGCAGCAGCCGCAGAGGAAAAAATGATGGACCAGAGTTCTACGGAGCAAGAGGGGTAAGCTGGCCTGGCGTAAGCGAGTGAGAGGGAGATAGGTGCGACGTAGGGAATAGATTTTCACACATATATGTATAGATAGATAAGCAGGCAGACAATAAATCAATGAATTAAAACAAACTTCAATTATTCACATACCTATGACCATTGCACATGAACCACCGCCAATATCCGCCGCCCGATTGTTTTCACCCCTTCCCCTCTGTCATTGTACCATTAAAAATATTCCATTTGCATGCCTGGGACCTCAGCCAGTGGAGTTGTACGCGGATGCCACGGCTTCCACGAACTGAGCTCTCCCCCTCCTAGTAGAAAACTCCTCCTGTAGAACACCCCCTTCCCTATCCTTGGGGACGCCAGCGAGCAAGTTTGTACGCGGACGCCACGAATTTTCGAACCTGACGCTCCCCCTTCCCCCTTGGTTTCCCTCCTTAACCTAGTCTTCCCCGTTGATGGTACAGTCGACACCACGTGCTCCACTCCACGTACACCGAGCCCCCGGGTCATACGCCCCGCCTCCGCACGCGCCACGAGGTGCTGAGCACACCCTACCACCCCCCGGGACCACGGCCCCACAACACGTGTTTTCCCCGCCGGCGGCCACAGCCAGGCCGCCCGTGCTACGACCGGTCACCGTGGAGGATACACCCCTTCCACGCCCCTGCAAACCTAACCTAGGGTAATCTGTACTAGGCGAGCCACGTGTGTCGCCGGGTTACCCTCACCCGCGCGATCCCTTCGCACTCGGTTTTTCCCCCCCCTCAGTCAGAGCGAACCCCGCACCTGACACACGCCCCGATCCCTCTCTTTGGTCTGAAAATACAAATTTGCTGTATGGAAGATCGGGCCCTGGACAGACTGAGAGGCTGTACCCCGGCCTGAGACAGGAACTTCCTTACAGATGGCGCCCGAGCAGGGACCTGAGAGTGGATCGAGAGGAAAGTAGTGCGGGAAAGGGAAAAGTAGAAAAGCGATCATAGAATGAGTGACAGGTGGTCGGTGGCTGCCGATGCCAGATTTTTACCCCCCCCAGCCAAAATTTGAAAGCCACGACCGAAAACGCCCCGCGTCTCGCGCGGAACCGGGCCTACCATACACCCCCGCCTGAGTACAGTCAGACAAACAGCATAGTAGTCACATATCCACGTGGCCACGTAGCCCGGCCACGAAGCTGTGCCGCAAATTTAAGGGCGGACAGCCAGGAGAAGTATAGAGGAAAGAGGGTGCACCAACCCAAACTCTGGCTCAAATACAGCTGAGGCTGGTTTTTCCCCTCCCCTAGCAACAGCAACCGCGAGCTTTGAACCACGAGCCCCAACGGGACACCAGCGGGACCACGCGGTCGCAGCAGGCAGGCAACGACGGCAGACGCGCCATTAGCCACCGCGCCATCGCTGCGGATCGTGCGAAAGGGACGGCAAGTGACGCCGCGGAAATTGGCGAAACTGTACCCACGTGCATCGGTGAGCATCAGCCAGACCGCAGCAGCGGCCGCCTAGAAGCAGAGCAGAAAGGGCGCCTCGCCGCGCGGCGAGAGAGGCCAAAGCGACAAGGCGACAAGGCGACAGCGAGAACGAGCGACGATCAGGCGGCGAGACAGCACTGGAAAGCGACACGACGACAGAGAGAGGGCGCCCAGCCTCCCCGACAGAGGCAGCGGCGACACGACGACAGGGACGACGGAATCGAGAGAGGGCTGCACTCGGGCGGCCGAGCCCTCCACTCCGAAAGCTTGAACCCTCTGCCCAAAAGCTTCGCGGCGGGGGATTTAAGTGGGAGCCCAGGCCCAGGAAAGGGACTGAGGTTCGGACCTTCAACCGGGACACAACCGTCGACCAACAAGACAACCAGCGAGAACCAAGCGATCAACCGTGGCACAAAAATTTCCTTACTAAGGATCCCTGACTCCGCTACCGTGCCGTGAATCCTCGCGCTGTAAACCAAATCCTTTTCAAGGATCCCTGACCTACAGTGCCGGGCCGTGAATCCTCGCGGTGTAAACCAAATCCTTTTCAAGGATCCCTGACCTACAGTGCCGGGCCGTGAACTCTCGCGCTGTAAGCCAAATCCTTTGCAAGGATCCCTGACCTACAGTGCCGGGCCGTGAACCCTCCCGCTGTGAACCAAATCCTTTGCAAGGATCCCTGACCTGCAGTACCGTGCTACGTGTCCTCGCGCCGTAACCCAAATCTCCACCGAGGATCCCTGACCTACGGTGCCGCGCCGCGTATCCGTGCATTGTAAAGCATATCCTTTGCAAGGATCCCTGACCTACAGTGCAACGCCGCGTATCCTCGCACGGTAATCCAAATCCTGACCAAGGATCCCTGAGTCCGAGTGTCAAGCCGCGTACCGCGCCCTACCCAGTGTCACGTAGCATCGAGACCTTCACCAGTCATCGCCGACCCACCCGGGCAGTGCAGGCCCCGGGTCAAGAGACTCAACCCTGAGCTGGGGAATACCACACCAAAAGGAAGGATGAACACTCGGTGGTTAAATTCCCGCCGCAAGGAGGATCTCCTGACCCTAGCCCGGGAATTTGGCCTCGAGGAGGGCGGAAACTTGGAAGAACTTCGCATCCGGGTTGCCGCGTTCATTACCCGTGAAGACCACCCCGAGGACATACAGGCAAGGATCGACGAACTAAACGCCCACTTCAGCAGTATTCCCAGCCCTAGGGAACCGCCCAGCCCCGCCGCTTCGCCAAAACCGGAAAGCCGAGCCAAGCAGGAGGACAGCAAGGAGGTGAAGCCGCAGCGACTCAGTCTACCAGACCAAGCAGGTACTTCTCGGACGACGGGAACCAGCCCCACCAGATCTGTGGAGAAGACGCTCGACCCACCGATCCTCGCAGGTATTCAGCAACAGAACCCACCGACAGGACCCCTGAAGATAATCATATCCGATGTGGCCAGCCCGAGTCAACCAGCAGGAATCTTGGCAATCGGACATTCCAACGCCACAAGCGAGCCTTCGGCACACCCAAGCCGCTGCCCTCAAGCCACCCTTCCGGAACCGGTGTTCGCTCTCGAGTCACGCCACCGGCCTGAAGGACCAGGACCTCAGGCAAACCGGCAACCGACCAGTGCAATTGAACCAGCGGCCCTCGAGGGGAACCATCCAACTCATGACCGACAACTGCATCGGCCAGGGGGAGGAGGAATTTCGTACTCCCTCCTTGCAGACAAGTTCCGTAAATGGGGACTCACCTTTGACGGACATGACGACCCACTGGCATTCATCGAAAGGCTAGAAGAACGAGTCGATTCATACGGGGGAAGCCCAGAGCAGCTACCGCGTGCCATCTCAGGACTCTTAACCGGAAGGGCGGAAGGATGGTTCCGTACCTTCCAGATGCAGGGACAGACTTGGACGGATTTCCGCAAAGAATTTCTGGACTTCTTCTTGCCCCCCAGATACTTCCAACGCTTGGAGGACACCATCCGGAGCCGGGAGCAGAAGCCCAGAGAATCTTTCCGCGACTACATGATCGCCCTTCGGTTGATGATGCAGCGCGCCAAATACACCCGAGCGCAGGATCTGGACCGGATATATGAGAATCTCCGACCGGAGTACCAAATGTACACACGCAGGCAGGACTTCCATACACTCACAGAGCTAATCCAGCTCATCTCAGCCTACGAAACCGCCCGGGAACACGATGCCCCTCACAGCGAAGGATCCGGGCAAACGAACCAACCCCGAGCATCAAACGAAGACAATGGACCAACAACTCCACGAGTTGAGACCCACGAGGCATAAAAGTCACCGATCCCCCGCCACCTTCGTAGAGACCGTGCGGGGTATACAACGGGAACACCATGGACTACGTCACCCATCCCCCGCCACCTTCGTAGAGACCGTGCGGGGTATGCAACGGGAACACCGTGGACTACGTCACCCATCCCCGCCACCTTCGTAGAGACTGTGCGGGCTGACGACAATCCAGGACACATCCATGTCTAGTTCCCCAGATCAAAACCAATCAACAAGCACCAAACCTACTAAGGAACCTTGGCCGAGACGAGCGAACGCGCCTCATCGACCCAAGCTCTTCCTACATCGCAACGACAACAGGAAAGAACCTTGGCGGAGACGAGCGAACGCGCCTCATCGACCCAAGCTCTTCCGACAACGCAACGACACCAGGCAGGGACTTTGGCCGGGACGAGCACACACGTCTCGTCGACCAAAGCGTCCTCCGCAGCACCACCGAGCAGGACTGGAACCTTGGCCGAGACGAGCGAACGCGCCTCGTCGACCCAAGCTCTTCCGACAACGCAACGACACCAGGCAGGGACTTTGGCCGGGACGAGCACACACGTCTCGTCGACCAAAGCGTCCTCCACAGCACCACCGAGCAGGACTGGAACCTTGGCCGAGACGAGCGAACGCGCCTCGTCGACCCAAGCTCTTCCGACAACGCAACGATACCAGGCAGGGACTTTGGCCGTGACGAGCACACACGTCTCGTCGACCAAAGCGTCCTCCGCAGCACCACCGAGCAGGACTGGAACCTTGGCCGAGACGAGCGAACGCGCCTCGTCGAACCAAGCTCTTCCGACAACGCAACGACACCAGGCAGGGACTTTGGCCGTGACGAGCACACCCGTCTCGTCGACCAAAGCGTCCTCCGCAGCACCACCGAGCAGGACTGGAACCTTGGTCGAGACGAGCGAACGCGCCTCGTCGACCCAAGCTCTTCCGACAACGCAACGACACCAGGCAGGGACTTTGGCCGTGACGAGCACACACGTCTCGTCGACCAAAGCGTCCTCCGCAGCACCACCGAGCAGGACTGGAACCTTGGCCGAGACGAGCGAACGCGCCTCGTCGACCCAAGCTCTTCCGACAACGCAACGACACCAGGCAGGGACTTTGGCCGTGACGAGCACACCCGTCTCGTCGACCAAAGCGTCCTCCGCAGCACCACCGAGCAGGACTGGAACCTAGGCCGAGACGAGCGAACGCGCCTCGTCGACCCAAGCTCTTCCGACAACGCAACGACACCAGGCAGGGACTTTGGCCGTGACGAGCACACCCGTCTCGTGGACCAAAGCGTCCTCCACAGCACCACCGAGCAGGACTGGAACCTTGGCCGAGACGAGCGAACGCGCCTCGTCGACCCAAGCTCTTCCGACAACGCAACGACACCAGGCAGGGACTTTGGCCGTGACGAGCACACACGTCTCGCCGACCAAAGAATTCCCCATAGATCAGCAACCCCGGGCAGAAACCTTGACATAAATGCCCTCGCATGGGCCATCGAGTCAAGAACTCACCCGAGGAAAACTCAACGAGACAATACCCATCACCGGCAATAAACAGAAAACCCCGACGCTATGTCCCAACGGAGCGGGGACTACAACCGCAGAGACCCAACAAGACAGGTCACCACGTAAGCGCAGGACTTCAGACGGACAAAGCTATGATTTGGAACCGACAGTTTCGGGTCTCCACAAATCGATGAGGACAGGTTTTCATTTTTATCCGGCCCCCGAAGTAGGAAGGGAGTGTGAAGGAGCATACCCCTTCACAACGACGTAGGCCAGCGAGAAGCAACATTCGTCCTGGAGGCGAAGGGATACAGACCAGGCTGGAGCCTGCTAAGATTATTTTTATTTAATTTCTTCCCCTTTTGTTTTCTAGTTAGTAAGTCTTAATCACATAATATAAATATAGGGTAATAAAAGGAAAAAAGGAAGTATTATTAAGCGCAGCACTGGCAGAGACCAGCAGCAGAGGCCGGAGCAGAGACACGAAGCAGCAGACACCGGAGCAGAGATCAACGGCAGAGACCAGCAGCAGAGGCCGGAGCAGAGACACGAAGCAGCAGACACCGGAGCAGAGATCAACGGCAGAGACACGAAGCAGCAGAGACCGGAGCAGAGACACAGAGCAGCAGACACCAGAGCAGAGATTAACGGCAGAGACCAGCAGCAGAGACACGGAGCGAAGACAAACGCAAACCCACCCTCACACGCCGAAGCAAGCCACGCACGACCCAAAGAGAGCGAGAGCAAAAGGCACGCGACAAAAGCGCCGGGTCGCGGCAGAAGCTGGGAGCAGAGGCTCGAACGGCCGGCTGAGCCAGCTGCCAAAATTATGGAGAGCAAAAGCTGCGCCAATAGCGCCCACGCACGACCCCGAGGAGAGCGAAAGCTGCGCCGAAAGCACCCACGCACGACCCAAGGAGAACGAGAGCAAAACGCACGCGACAAAGCGCCGGGTCGCGGCAGAAGCTGGGAGCAGAGGCTTGAACGGCCGGCTGAGCCGGCTGCCAAAAATGATGGAGATCGGGAGTGAAAATCGAGCCTCTACCAAGGGCAGTCGTGGGTGCGGGAAAATTAAAACGCCTGGAAACCAAAACGGATAGCACGAGGTCCGCCATTTTCTGGACCAGCGAGGAGCAGCAGCCGCAGAGGAAAAAATGATGGACCAGAGTTCTACGGAGCAAGAGGGGTAAGCTGGCCTGGCGTAAGCGAGTGAGAGGGAGATAGGTGCGACGTAGGGAATAGATTTTCACACATATATGTATAGATAGATAAGCAGGCAGACAATAAATCAATGAATTAAAACAAACTTCAATTATTCACATACCTATGACCATTGCACATGAACCACCGCCAATATCCGCCGCCCGATTGTTTTCACCCCTTCCCCTCTGTCATTGTACCATTAAAAATATTCCATTTGCATGCCTGGGACCTCAGCCAGTGGAGTTGTACGCGGATGCCACGGCTTCCACGAACTGAGCTCTCCCCCTCCTAGTAGAAAACTCCTCCTGTAGAACACCCCCTTCCCTATCCTTGGGGACGCCAGCGAGCAAGTTTGTACGCGGACGCCACGAATTTTCGAACCTGACGCTCCCCCTTCCCCCTTGGTTTCCCTCCTTAACCTAGTCTTCCCCGTTGATGGTACAGTCGACACCACGTGCTCCACCCCACGTACACCGAGCCCCCCCCCTCTCTCTCTTAACTCTATTTATAGGTAGCAAAAGGTACAAAAGTGCTGATCTAATAAGAATATGATACAATGGTAAAAATTATAATTAATTTGTAATTAATATTGATGTAATATGATTTTATTGGCAGGTGCTCAATTTGGGCAATTGTGATGGTCAGCAATTGCACCAGTGTTTTGGCTTCTGAGGAATGATCGTAGTGTCAGCAGAGTTCGCTGCCGAGGCGGTTTATTGTTGACTCAGCTATAATGCTGAGTCGTCATATTTCCTGTTTACCGGGTGAAGTTGTTGTTTTGGTAAAAGTGTCTTGTGTATTACATAATATGTCTGCATTGTTATGTATGTATGTATGTATCAATGTTGCTTATGCATAATTCTCCGACTGAACATTAAGTTGATGGAAAATTGGCGTGACCTTGGGGTAGGAGCTGAAGATCCGCAACGTTCTTGAGTTGCTGTCCGTGGCTTCCATGATTGATACTTCTTCCGGAAAATGTAGCCAATAATCAATAGAATTGACATGGCTAGGGCAGCAATTTGGTGGTGCTGCACTGCAGTGATATGGTGTGGCAGCTCGTGCTGATTGATTGCTGCTAGTTGCTGGCGTAGATCATCAAGTTCTTGGAGATAGTCTGAAGTCTGGTTCAGCTGGTGTACCATTGGTGGTGAAGGAGATGTCACCGCTGAAATTGTCTCCAAATCGGGTGTAGATTGATTTTACCTCGCTGTTTGTAGTGCTGAAGGTGCTAATGCTTATTTCTGTGTTGAGAGCAGTACATCCAGGAGATAGCGAAAGTAAGCCAGTTCCTTCCAACTGTATGGTTGATGGAGATCCGTTTCAGACTGCTTGAAGTCTCATTGTAGAGTGTGTTGCAAATATCCATTCGTTCGGTTGCTGAGTTCTTGTCCACAACATGTCCGCCTTTGAATGAATGACGTGACATAATGTTGTTGTTTTGTTGTTAAACAACTGGAACTCGCAGCGATTATCAACGTTAAAGACCGTTTGATGATCAAAACAGATGAATTCTTCGTTGGGCAGTCTGAAGCAGCGTCGAAATTCCTCTGGAGTAAAACCCATGAATTGATCTCGATGTGTGTTTACTGTAATTACAGTTGTTTTGAGATCGAACAAGCTCCAACTTGCTGAGTCCCAGGTAGGAATCGGGATGATGCTCAAAGTTTCAAGGTAAACTGTTGAAACTAGAGGTAGCGTTACCTTGAATACGACGTGGGTTGCAGTTGGTGTTCCTTCGGCCCGCATGATTCTGTATAGATGAATGACATTTTTTGTTGTAACCGGCAGCATTTAATCGGGTGGAAAATGATCCCGTATTTGGTCTAGTTGATCTCTTAATTTTTCAGGAGAAACTAGCGTAGGGCTTATTGTCCGATGGTGAATACCGATTAGTACATCAGCTATATCGGACTGCATACGTTGAAGACTCGTTGTCAATAGAGTTAATTGTGCTGTGAGTCCTAGGTATGTCTGAGTGAGATGATCGCCGTGATATGTTCCTCTTTCTCTGTTGATGGTAGCCACTTGCCGTTCCAACACCTTCAGGCGATTGTCCGTTGCTGACTTATCTTTCCTGACAACATTGATTGTGGAGTCGACAATCGAGGTTTGATTTCGCAGAGGATGTAGTAGAAAGTCTTCGTTTGTTTTTACCTTTTTGATTACTTCGGCTATTTTCTCAGCGTATTTGGAGTCAAGAACACTGAACAAATTGTTTGCCACGTTTCCTACTATATCAAGCGGTGATCGGCGTTGTCGAGAGGTTTTCATTAAAACATTTCCTGTTTGTAGCTCATTGTAAAAATGTTGAAAATGTTGAAATAAGGAATTGCACGCTGGAACATTTTTTAGTTCCGGGCACATGTGTCTTAGTTCGGACATTCCGGTGGACATTACTTGCATATCTTTCCATTATGGATCCAAGTCATAGTATATGATCATGGTCCATTCAGACGTTGTCATTCTTGAAGTTCCTATTTTCTCATAGAATATTCCAGGTTTGGTCGCGAATTGTGTCACATTTATTGACTGTGAAAACGCTAATGGAAGCATGAGAAGCATCACTAGCAATGTTGATATTAATGAAGGTGCAACTGCCTTTCTGCGCTGTGGTGGTGGCTCATCAGGCCTTGCCATGTCGTTGATGACGGTGTTGGAGCGTTTGATCGCCACGTCTTCTGGAAATAACGGTGCTAGACGAGTGATGAAACGCTTGTATACCCCTGATGCTGTTTTAACATCAACCACTCGGACGTGGTTGTCTTGTCCAGGATAGGTCTTAATGATGCGACCCATTTGCCACTTCATTACTGGAAGGTTGTCTTCCTTCACCAAAACAAGTAGTCCTTCGGACACGTTTGGTGAAGCGGTTTTCCACTTGTGCCGTGTTTGTAGTCCTTGGAGGTATTCCATAGACCATTGTTTCCAGAATGAATGTTTTAAGCGTGATACCAATTCCCAGCGCTTTACCAGTGTTTTTTCTTGATGCTCAGTGTTGACGTCCGGTGGGGTTGTCAATAGTTCACCAATCAAAAAGTGTCCGGGGATGAGCGCTGTTATGTCAGTTGGATCGTTTGACATTGGAGTAATGGGTCGAGAATTGAGAATTGCTTCAATTTCAATTATTACTCTGTTTAGTTCCTCAAATGTCAAGAATGCTGTCTTTGTGGTTGTGATCAGGAGCCTTTTTGCTGATTTAACCGCAGCTTTCCAAAGGCCTCCAAACGATGGGGCCCGGGGAGGAATGAATTTGAAGTCCACTTGTCTTTTGTTGCAGTGATTGGTTATTAGATCATGTGCCTTTTCGCTGAAAATGTCTTCTTTTAATTCCTTTAGTTGATTGTTTGCACCTATGAAGTTGGTTGCATTGTCGCAATGAATAGTCTGGCATTTCTCACGCCTGCTTAAGAATCGACGGAGAGCTGCCAAGAATGCATCTGTGGTTAGGTCGCTTACCAATTCTAGGTGCACTGCCTTTGTGGAAAAGCAGCAGAACACTGCGATGTATGCCTTGTCTGGCCTTTTTCCTCGGATCTTATGGTGGATCGCAATCGGTGCACAGTAGTCAACGCCTGCATTAAGAAATGGGCGTGCTTGTGTGACTCTTTGTGCTGGAAGATTGCCCATAATCTGGTTCATTAGCTTTGGTCTGGCTGTGGTGCATCTAACACAGCTGAGAATGATTTTTATAGCCATCGTTTTGTCGTTAATGATCCAATACTGTTGTCTTGCTATTGCCCTTAGGGCTTGGGCACCGCAATGCATGTTCTCCTCATGAAGTTCTCGCATACTCATTTTGACTATCGGATCATTGTATGGCAGTAGAATTTGATGTTTAGCGTTGTACGGAAGTAGAGCTTCTTCTAGTCTACCACCAACTCGGATGAGCCCATCTTCTCCTAGTATGGGAGATAACGATATGGTCGAGCTCTTTTTGTCCACGATCTTATAGCGTTGTAGCTGCCTTAAGTCTGCGGTAAACTCGACTTGTTGGATAGTTCGCAAGATTATAGCGCGAGCACTATTCAGTTCTCCTGTGCAGAGTGTCGTTGTAGCCGCTCTATTGGTTTTGTAGCAAAAGCGTAACATGTATGCTACAATGCGTTGAAGCTTGTAAAATGAGTTGCTATGTCTGCATGTGTATAGTTCTTCTCCAAGTGCTCTGGGTGTGATTGGCAAGCTGTCATGCTTCGCCTTTCTCTCGAGATTAGTAGGCTCACTGATTGTTGCTGTCGGTCATTTGTCTCGGGATCCGTGGAGGAGTAGCGGTCCGTATAACCACAGATTGTGATCTGCTAATCTGCTTGCTGCAATTCCTCTTGACAGTACATCGGCTGAGTTATTGCTCGATGTAACGTGACGCCATTGTAGTTGGTTAGACAATGCCTGTATTTTGGCTATTCGATTTGCTACAAACGTATGGTATGTCGATGCCGGTGCGTTTATCCAGGATAGCACAATGGTGGAGTCAGTCCAAAAACATCCTGAAACCGTGTTGATGTCCATATGAAGATCCGTTCGGGCTCGGTGTATGAGTTCGGCACCAAGGACTACAGCGCAAAGTTCTAAAAGTGGTATTGATTGCTTGGCTGTCGGTGCCACACGTGACTTGGAGCAGAGCAGTCGCACTGACACTTGGTTGTTTTTGTATGTAGCGCGAGCGTACATTGATGCGCCATAGGCTCTTTCTGATGCGTCAACAAAAGTGTGTAGTTCTTGGGTAACTGGAACCTTGCCGTCATAGACATGCCGGGGAATCTGCATCTCGTTCAATGCTTGTAGGTCTTCACGGTAGTCTTTCCATTCGTGTTGGAGCTGTAGCGGTAATTCGTCATCCCAGTCCAGCTTTAACTCCAAAAGTTGTTGCATGAAGATCTTGGCCTTGACCACCACCGGTGCAAAAAGTCCTAACGGGTCAAAGACTAGCTAGCTCGGAGCATACCACTCGTTTTGTGATGCGTGCAGCTTGGCTTTTATGGGTTCTTCCGCGTAGTTGATCCTTCTTTGGCATCCAGATAAGACCTAGAGTTTTCAGGCTGTAGTGATCTAGTGTCTCTCCCAGTTTGACATCGCTTACAATGTCCTCTTTGGGGATTCCTTGAAGAAGTTGCTCATTGTTGGAGCACCATTTGCAAAGTTTAAGTCCGCGAGGTGACAATATCCTTGTGAGTTCTTGTTGCACTTGGATCGCTTCTGGAATCGTGTTTGCCCCAGTAAGACAATCGTCGACGCAGAAATCATTCTTCAATGTTTATGATCCACCTGGTAGTCTATCCTTGTTTTGTATTGCCAAGTGATCCAGACATTTGGTTGCCAGAAACGGAGCAGCTATTGTCCCGTATGTGACAGTTTTTAGCCGATAGTACTTGATGTCCTCAGACGGATTGTTTCTCCAGACGATCATCTGATGGAATTGATCCTCCGGATTTATGCACACTTGTCGGTACATCTTTTCTATGTCCGCTGTGAATACGTATTTATGAGTCCGAAATCGTAATAGAATGGACAGAAGTTCACTCTGAACTGTGGGTCCAGCATGTAGAATGTCGTTCAGGGATTTTCCGCTTGCTGATTTGCATGATGCAAAAGAACCCCCAGGGCATCAACGGGCCTCCATCAACGGGCCTCCTATCTTAAGGCGACCACTTCGTAGAAATCGAATTCTCTGCTCTAGGGACTGAAGTATTGTGTCTAATTGCTGTATATCTTTTGAGCTTCCCAATGATTGCTCATACAAGGCCTTATTTTTGACATCTAGTTTGTTTCAATATTGAATCCCATGTGGATATGTTGATGCCGAGCCCTTTTAAGGATGCAAGTGACTCTATTGTTGTTATGTACAACTCTTTCAATGACTTAGGATCGTCGTTGATTATATTATGATTGAGGAAACGGTTCAGTACCGTATTTGCAACATCTCTGGGATTGTTGTATGTTTCAACAAGAATGTCCCAGGCTATTAGATAGTTGTCCTCTTTTAGATCGATGTGTCGTATCAATCTTTCTGCCTCCCCAGTAACGGTGGTTTTAAGGTACCACATCTTCCGTACTGTGGGCATGTCTGTCTCATGAATCATACATGAGAACAAGTCGTAGAACTGGGACCATTTCAGTATGTCCCCATCAAACTTTGGAACGGTGATGCTAGGAAGCTGCGCGTCATCATTTTTTTATGTGGCTGGGTTCGCAAATGCCCATTGAACGTCTTTTTCCAGTGATAGGTACGCTTTTATGTCATATCCTCCTGCTACTGGGTTCTCATATTCTTCATGAATGCTGAAATGGACTTTGTTTGTGCAAGGAGCTTTTTCCTTGCTGAGAATTATTTCTTGAATTGTGGGGGTGTGCCAACTCTAGAGCAAACGTATTAAAACCGAAGTCGAAGATAAGCCGATCAACGAAAAGACGATGGGGTGGTGTTGAGTATCAGTCGACGACTAATTTATTGGGCTCTTTGTGCATGAGCACCGAGCATATGCGAACATAATGAGAGCATAATGAGAGCGTACAAGATTGAGCGTAAGATTATAGTGCGAGAGGCGTTTACTTAATTCTATCCTATTCATCAATCGCTGCTGGACGATGTTTGACCGAACATCCCGGCCCCGTTGAAAGGACTCCTTTCAAACCACCGGAAGAATTGCCAACTTGTATATTGGCCGAAAACACGTTCCATTTGCAGTGCGGAGGTGCACCACTCGTAAGAGTCCATCCGTCCCAAGCACAGTAGACTGCACTCGGCCGAGTTTCCAGCGTAGAGGTGGCAAGATTATGTGAATCTGGTATTAGCCAATGTCCGATTCAAAAGTCCCTTTGCACTCTAGACTGCCGCTTCCCAAAGGCCTCGGAAATGGAGTGCCCTGGGGGGAATAAAATGGAAATTAATAAAATCAGTAGCGCAAAATTTATAAATTTCATCCTGAGTCTGCTTCAGAAACATAAACCTTTTTAGTTCCTGCAGTTGATTTGATGCCCCTACAAAGTTAGTGACATTATCGCAGAAGATGTCTGCCGGGAACTTGCGGCGACCTCCCATCCTTTTCAAAGCGTTTAAGAACGCCTTCGTTGACAAGTCCGAGACTACTTCGATGATAACAGCCTTGGTGATGAGACACACGAACACAGCTATGTATGATTTAGTAGGTCCCTTTCCTCGAATTCGTAAATATGTGTTGACGGGTCCACAAAAATCAACACCACAGCTCTCGAAAGGTCGGGCAGGAGAAAGTCGAGCAGGCGGTAATGAGCCCATGAGTTGTTGCAGCAACTTTGGTCTGTAACGAACGCAGTGTACACAAGAGCGGACGATTCGACGTGCCAAGTCTCTGGCATTAACAATCCAATATTCCAAGCGAATGAGTGCGACTAAAGCTTTAGGTCCAGCGTGATAGTTCCTGAGATGTAAATGACGAATATAACTCCATACGAATTGAGATTGGCTAGGAAGCAGCAACGGATGTTTTTGGCCTTCTGGTAGGTCTGAGAGTTCCAATCGTCCCCCAACCTTGATAAGCTCAAGTCCGTTCATATTTTCAAGAAAGGGAGTAAGAAACTTTAAGTTACTCTTTAAAGGTTTTTGCTTCTGAAGTAACCTAATGTCCTCTGCAAAATGGGTTTGTTGAATGTTCCAAATGAGGCAATGTGCAGCAAAACGAAGTTCATCAGGTGTCGGTGAGGTTGTGGTGCACGTCGATTGCTTCCGACATATCCGTATGAACCTTACCATCCAAGCAATGAGACGAAGACTATGTGTATATGCACTGACATTATCGACGATCTTGAGGATATTCGTCTCCTGTACGGCAGTGAACATACTTTTCCGCTTCTCCGAGATGACTACGTCCATGTCAACATCCTGTTTTTCCTTTGTGGCGGGCCAGTTAAGCGAATCCTCGAGTAGAAATGATGGACCGACAAACCAGGTGGATTTGATCAACTCGTTGACGTTACAGCCTCGTGATAGAAGATCTGCTGGGTTCTGATGTGTTGGCACATAGCGCAACTTTCCACCAGAGGTTAAATCGGACACTCTGTTTCCAACAAAGGTCGACAAGGTGACTGAGTGTTGTTTCAGCCAATGCAATACGAGCTGTGAGTCGGTCCAAAAATAAGTGGTGATGGTGTGTTTCCTGAATATGGCCTTGATTTTGTTGTACAGCTGAGAAAGTAAATGGGCGCCGCATAGTTCGAGCTTCGGAAGAGATTGATTCTTCACTGGTGCTACTCTAGACTTGGACGTAAACAATTTCACAGAGACCTGTCCAAGCGAATTCTCAGTGCGCACATAAACACAACAGCCGTATGCCCGAATCGATGCGTCGCAAAATCCATGTATTTGAATACTCCGAACGTCGGGCTGCAAACAAAAACGAGGTACCGCTAGTGACGATATTGAGTTTAACGATTCTATACAATTGCTCCATGCGCTGCTTAGATTTTGGGGAACAGACTCGTCCCAGTCAAGTTTCAGTAGCCACAACTCCTGAAGAATGATCTTAGAGACAATGACTAGAGGTGACAGAAGACCGATTGGATCGAATAGCGACGACGCAGTAGACAAAATTGTTGGTTTGGTGGACGAGGGATAGATTTCCTTGGGAGTGAAGGTAAACCTAAATGCATCACTTTGTTGATGCCAAATTACGCCGAGTGTGCTACTAACCGAATTCTCTGAAATGTTTATTTCTTTGGTCGACTCATCTTCCATTACACCCGGATGATTCGAGTGCCATTTGCATAATGGAAAATGAGAAAATGCGAAAAACGGGGCAGATGCCGTTCCGTATGTCACTGTATTGAGCTGGTAGGTTTGAAGATCCTCATTCGGGGATCCTCGCCAGAAAATGTACTGGAATTTGCGATCCTCCTCCCCCAGGAGTACCTCTCTGTACATTTTCGTGACATCAGCTGTGATGCCAAACCTGTGCATGTGGAAACGCAGCAATTGCAAGTACAGTTCGTCCTGGATGGTAGGGCCAACTAAGAGTAGATCATTGAGTGACTTTTGAGATTATTTACGGCAAGACGCGTCAAAGACGACTCTGAGCTTCGTCGAGGTACTGCTTGGTTTGAGAACGAAATGGTGAGGTATATAATAATGCGGTTCCTCCAAGTTAGGATTTGACACAAGGGACATATGGCCGAGATTTTCATAATCCTGCATGAACGATGTATACTGCAGCCGAATTTCCGGTAGACGAGCGAGACGTCTTTCAATGGCGAAGAATCGATTTCGAGCTGTGTCGACCGAACTTCCAAGACATCTTGGATCTTCTTGGAATGGCAAGCGAACGACGATTCGCCCACTGGCATCCTTATGTGTTGTATCCCTGTAGTGGTCTTCACAGCGACGATGATCTGGGCGAATAGAAGCACTTAGGTCGACAATCGAGTCAACTTTCCATAGTTGCTGCAGGTTTTCGTCGATCGACTCTTCTACAGTCGCCAAGCACAATGGTGGCTGTCTGTTATGTTGGCGCTGGTACCTCCCAGCAACAACCCAACCTAAAAGAGTCTTTTGCAAAGTGGGAAGATTGGGACCAATTCGAATTTGTCCAACAGATAGCGCTCCATAGAACGCTTCGGTTCCCAGTAAGAGATCAATACGCCTAGTCATATTAAACGATTCATCTGCCAATGGAGTATTGGCAGGTAGGTTCCAGTTTGATCTCACTATCTGGCTGGTAGGCAATATGGGATGTAATTCCAAACTGGAAGGGGAGCTGATAGCCAGATGTACGTGACTTAATGGAGGTCGTCGTACGAGCCTTCAAATTAGTAAGGGAATCTCCTATACTACGAATACCGATGTGGTGTCTTTCACGACGAAGGCGAAGTTTTTGTGCAAAGGTTTCGGTTACAAAATTAAGCTGGGAACATAAATCAAGCAACGCTCTACCAAGTTTGTATTCACCTGAGGCATCCTTAACCAATACCATAGCTGTCGCCAACAAGATTTGATCTTCTGCTGAGACGTCCATATGAGAATGTGAGGCAGCTTGATATGAATGAGTATCAGCTGTTTGCCAAGAGGCTTGCGACGGTTGACTTGTCGGTACCGTATTTGACGATTGGGGTGGCTGATGCGGCTGAGAGTGATGCAAAGTTGAGTGATGAGTCCGATTACATGTTCGGCAACGATGAGTCGATGAACATTGCGCCACTCTATGGCCGTTTCCAAGACAATTGATGCAGAGACCGAGGCGTTTTACATTGTCGTACCGTTGGTTGCTGTTCATAGCCTTGAACTGCGCACAGTTAGTGATTTTATGGACAGAACTAGAACAAAGTGTACAAGATGGATTAGTGATAGCAAGCGACGAGTTTATTTGGTGATTAGAGTGACGATTGGACTTATTGCTTTCAGCCTTTCGTTGCGACGAAGTACCAGACGAGGTTCCAGACGAGTGGCGTTCCACAAGCTGTGTGCATGTTAGCCAGGTCGGTAGCTTTTGGTAGTCTTGTGATTCCTTCCACTTCTTCCGAGCTTGCTGATCACACTTGTCCATAACGATGTATATCAGCATCGCTTGAGCGATGTCCTCCGGTTTGCCGATGGACTCCAACGAGCTGTAGATAGCGGAGGCCCTTTCGAAAAAGCTGTGAATTTTTTGACAGTTAGACTTTTCGACCGGTGGTAGTGCGAACAATGCATCAATACCTTCTAGAAATATAAGAGTTGGATTATCATATCGGCTTTTAAGTTTTTCTAGGGCCTTCGGATAGTTTTCGCTGGTAACTTGGAATGCTTGAATTGTGTCTAATGCCGGCCCCTTGAGGCAGCTGAGCAAATATTTAAACCGTTCTATATCGGACAATCCAGACTCACGCACAACAAGTTGTTCAAACGAATTAATGAAATTTTTATACTTCGCATAAGATCCGTCAAAGGTCGGCAGCGACAACTTTGGCAACGATGACTTCACTGGTGGTGGATGGTGGTCCGGCACAACTATGCTGGTGTTCAAATCTCCTCCCATTTTGTCCTTTATGGATAGCTTGATTGCTATGTACGTGTCCTCCAAATCTGCCCGTCCTTCATCATTTGGATTAAGATCTTCAATGTCAGCCTGTACATTTATAACTTTCTTGAAGTATGTTTCCAAGATGATTAAACGATAGCGAAGCTCATCATTGCAAATCATTTTGCCTTCCACCACAGATTTCATCCGAGATATATTCCGTTTAATTTTGGCGCGCTGGCGTTTCAGATCTTCGAGAGGCGACATTTTGTTTTGTAGTGTAATTACACGCACACAACACTAGAGTTTCCAACAAAATCCAACGGTGAGAGCGACGGCGGCAGCAACGGTTGAGAGCAGTTCCAAGGGAGAGAGAGTCAGAGAAAATTCCAACGACGGCAACGAAAGCGAAACGAAAAATGAAGCGGTGCAATTCCAATAGATAACTGCGTTGATCTCTGGACCAAAGCAGCAAGACGACGAAACGAGAGTGCAACCACCATTGCTTGCGTTGTGGGAGACAAGCGAATGATAGAATTAACCGAGAACGGCGAAAGCAAAGCGAGAGACAATAGAGAATACGGTTTTCGGCAATTTCGAAGGCAAACGAAACGAAACGAAGCGAATGCTGCAATTGTTGTATTTGCAAATTATGTACCGACAAAAATGTTAATAGAGATTGTACATAAATGCGAGTATTTTAAATGTTTAACACCGAATTAACACACGTGCCCCACGTTGGGCGCCAAAATGTTTGTGCAAGGAGCTTTTTCCTTGCTGAGAATTATTTCTTGAATTGTGGGGGTGTGCCAACTCTAGAGCAAACGTATTAAAACCGAACTCGAAGATAAGCCGATCAACGAAAAGACGATGGGGTGCTGTTGAGTATCAGTCGACGACTAATTTATTGGGCTCTTTGTGCATGAGCACAGAGCATATGCGAACATAATGAGAGCATAATGAGAGCGTACAAGATTGAGCGTAAGATTATAGTGCGAGAGGCGTTTACTTAATTTATCCTATTTATTCAATCGCTGCTGGACGAAGTTTGACCGAACAGACTTCTTGTGCTTCAGTCCATAGTGATTTTATCAAATCACTTGAGGAACGTCCTCCCGCCTCTGAAAATATTTTCAGATTGCGTTCTATGGCTTTTTGTCGGCGACATAGCGAAGGCAATTTGCTCTAATCTACATTTGACTGCTGATTGAGGTCAATTTCTCTGGAGATGGGCTGACTTTCCCCAAGATTGCTTGATGCCTATTCTAGCTTGTCCAGGTTCTCAGTAAAGATCGCAACGTATTTTTCATATGTGTTACGTAGGTCAATAGAGAACTTTATGTATTTTTCAGTTTTATCTTCTTTTCGAATTGTGGTGTCGTTTGTGTTGAAACGATTCCATGCATTTTCGAGTGCTATTTTGGCTTGAAAGTATGAAGTTTTTTGCTTCCTTTCTTGAGTATCTTTTTTGAAGTTTCGAATGTACTTCGAGATTTCCTCGCCAATTTCCTGCTGCATATTGAATGCCCTTGTGGCGGCAGCTTGTTCCTCCTGTGGATTATCCATTCTGTCAATTCGTCTCTTTGTACTTCTGACCTGATGGGAGTGTTTTATTTGCTTTGCAGCTGGATTACGCTCCGAATCGCAACCGTTTTTGGTCAAAGAAGTACAAGCAGACTTGACCTATTGGATGGAGGGGGTTGTGCTTGTTCCAGTTGATGGAACGCACGTACAGCAGATAATGTCGATCGCTTGGTTAGCAATCGAACATAGATTTCTTGCTGTTGGCTGTACTCTGAATGTGTCAGAATTGCCCAGGGACCGTAAATAAGAGTTATGGGTTAAAAAAAATTGAGGCACAAAAAAGCCTCCCAAAAGGAAGGGGAAAATGGACATATGTTATTTTCGCACGGAAAATTCAAAAACAGGATAAACTTTTATTTGCAATTTTTTTGCTTAAAATTATTTTTTAATTATTAAAATTTATTTATATAATAAAAATAAAAAATAATTATTATAATTAATTTAAAAAATAAAAATTATTTTTCAATTTTTATTTTAAAATTGAAAATAAAAATTGAATTGAAATATCCTTTGAACCGAAGGAGACAGATCATAGACAGATCAGACAGATCTCCTTCGGTTCAAAGGAAATTTCAATTCAATTTTTATTTTCAATTTTAAAATAAAAATTGAAAAATAATTTTTATTTTCAATTTTTATTATAAAAATTTAAAATAAAAGTTATGAATTGATTTTTATTTTTTAAATTAATTATAATAATTATTTTTTATTTTTATTATATAAATAAATTTTAATAATTAAAAAAAATTTTTTTTTTTTAAATTAAAAAATAATTCTTATTTTATAATTTTTTGCATACAAATTATAATCGTTACGGTCCCTGGAATTGCCGAATTGATAATTGATATCAATGTTCTCTGTCGCCTTGTTGACAGGATGGAAAGGATGACTGAGGTCGGGGTCACCAAATGTTAATGTGTGTGTGTGCGTGTATGGAGCTGGGTTGTACACGGTACATAAACCGTCTACAGTTAGGTCGTCACAACTAGAACTTGAACCAGTGGGTCTGCGGAGAGGGTATCCTGCAGTGCGCAATTTAGGATCTGAAGACACGGCGACAGCCTCTGATGATTGCGATGGAAATGGTATCCCTTAATGTGCAGGTGAGGGTCTGAAGACACAGCGACAGCCTCTGATGATTGCAGTGGGAATTGAGTGACAGGTAGCTTTGGTACTGTTTCTGATACTGATTTTATTCAACAAAACTTAACTCTATTTATAGGTAGCAAAAGGTACAAAAGTGCTGATCTAATAAGAATATGATACAATGGTAAAAATTATAATTAATTTGGAATTAATATTGATGTAATATGATTTTATTGGCAGGTGCTCAATTTGGGCAATTGTGATGGTCAGCAATTGCACCAGTGTTTTGGCTTCTGAGGAAGTATCGCATTGTCAGCAGAATTTGCTGCCGAGGCGGTTTATTGTTGACTCAGCTATAATGCTGAGTCGTCATATTTCCTGTTGACCGGGTGAAGTTGTTGTTTTGGTAAAAATGTCACGTGTATTACATAATATGTCTGCATTGTTATGTATGTATGTATCATGTTGCTTATGCATAATTCTCCGACTTAACAGATGTATTAGTATATGGATCTCCTTTTTGGGCTGTTTTTCAACTTTGACCTGACTTTACAAAAAAAGTTCATCAAATGTTCTTGAGATATTTTTTTAATATGTTCATTGAATATTTCTTTGCCCAAGCTCCTAATCCCATTTCGGGAGATTACGGCGATTGGCTTCTAGATCGATTTAAGTGACGCTACCTTGCTTAAAAAACGGACAAAATATGATTTTGTATGGGATTTAGCACCTGTGACAGCCTTTTTTTGCCTGTTTTTCGAGCGAGGTAGCGTCACTTAAATCGATCTAGAAGCCAAACGCCTCAATCTCCCGAAATGGGATTGGAAAGTTTGGCAAAGAAATTATAAATAAGCATATACAAAAAATATCTCGGGAAAATTTGATGAACTTTTTTTTGTAAAGTCAAGTTAAAGTAGAAAAACAGCTCAAAAATTAGATGGTTTTGAAAATACGTTTTTCTTGATTACTGTCCATGCAACAGAATATGTTTTTATTGATTACTTATAACAATGAATATACTTAAATGGACACAAAAAACAGAATCATTCGTAACGTAGTTTACTTTTAATTCATCCTCAAAAATGCAGCAAGTGAAGAAAAGATCCATACATTTGTGCACACTGAAATAATTTTTAACTTTGAATGCTCATATCTCCTAAGCTAAAAGTCAGATTATCTTGAAACTTAGATTTTTGAAAGCTCTGGGAAAGCGCTTCGACTTTTGCCACCTCTTTTCGTCTGCTGTCCCACTGTGCGACGTTGCGGTAGATTGTTGTATTGGTTCCGCGTCTTTTCAGCTGTTGTGCAAGTCTCAATCAACTAATAGTTGTTTTTGTTTACTTTTACCGCGCTGCGCTTTGTGTTATTGTTATTTCAAAGTCGTAGATTTGTGTTATTTTATAAACTTTAAGCACGATTTTGTTACCGGTCCTTAGTTTTTTAATTTTTGTGGTTTTTGTGACAATTTTATCAAATAAATCGAAATAAATTTGCGAAAATAGTGGAGCACAAGAACAAAGCGTCTGTATATCTTCTCGCTCTCGTTCGTGTAGTCAATATTGCAGAATTTTGTGATGGATCTTCTGAATATAGCAAGCAATATCTACAGAAGATAAAACCATAACAGATTCGAACATGTTTATGGCTTCTCTTGTACCCCTGCGGCTTAAATCGGATCCATTGGAATATTGGAAAAATCCGCGACCTTCGTCTGGTCACTATTGCCGCCCTGTATTATTCAAATACGCCAAAGAATCTTCGGAGTTAATAAAGTCCACAGTAAACAATATTAAGAACCAGATTTCTAATATAAGCCCGGAAAAATAATCAAGGAAGAAAAAACCATTCATGTCAAATTTGAATTTTTCCTTACAATGATTGATGGAAAAGTAACAATGGGAAACAAATGATTAAAAAAAAAATTCGTGGATAAACTATCACTGAAGGTGGACTGCCCCAAACAAGAATATGGAAAAACAATCGATGGAAACTCATCATGGACATTCTTTGAAAAAGTCGAAATTACTGCAGAAATAACTGGTGTGGATATTGAAATAATAAAAAGATTGGGTGTCATTTTAAATGTTTTAAACTGCAAAGAAAAAATTAACACCCACAAATTTGGTAAATATGCCTCGAAGGCTGCAGAGCTGTTACTGGAAAAATATCCTCAAAATAGGCTTACTCCCACGCTTCAAAAAATTTGGACACATGGTCAAATTTCAATTGAATATCAGAGTTTACCAATTGGAGAGATGTAAGAGAACGCCCAGGAAGCGAGGAACAAGGATTACAAGAAATACAGGTACATGATTACGTGCAAGATAGCCTCTTCAGAACCATATATTTCATCCATTAGACATGATCTCTCTAAAAAAATCGACAAATAGTTATTCTTAAGAAATGTTAAGTTTATTAGATATTTCTCCCTCTAAATTGGAAGTGGAGGCATATTGTAAAATCAGATTGAGCTAAAAACGAGAGTGAACGTTGTGAGCCGCGGCTAGGGCCTACCTTATACCCGGTACTCAGTCAGTATATATGTGAGCCTACGACTTATGTCATTTATTATATGTTCGCAAAAAATTAAATAATTGCCAAAAAAGGAAATTTAGAGACATAAATAAAGTCGAACCCTTTCCATTTTTTTTACATTTGTTTTTTACATATTTTCTGCCTACATTGGAAGGCCACTGAAATGTCGTTTGTTCCTTCTGGCTTTAATACTAATCTGACCTGATCCAGATTCAAAGCTCTGATAGATATGGACATTCTCTATTATTCTGCGTTTTTAGTTCTCTCGTATCTTAAATATTAAGGGCGGAAGGGGGCGTGTGATAACAGTAACAGTGTGATATGACTAGAGTCTGGATGCGAAGTTTGGTTGCTCTAGCATTTAGAGTCTCTGAGATATATATGAAGACGGACAGACGGACGGACAGACAGACATAGCTATATCGACTCGGCTATTGATGCTGATCAAAAAATATATATAAGTTAAGACTTTTTATTTAGGCGAACAGAACGAGTGTTCCCTTTTCAAAGTTTTATTCAATAATGATTTTCAAAGTAAATTAAATTCTACCCTAGCTCCGCTGTAGCTTCTGCCGCTTCCGCTGAAGCCGCTGCTGCTGGTTGTCGTTGGTTTTGCTGGCAGGTTTCCTATTGCATGGGCCGGCTACAGTGCAGACGGTCCCACGCTTTGGGGTTCGTTGGAATGCGCTGACATTGCGCACTTGTGGCGGGGACTGTATTTTGTTGGGCAATGCTGTCGTTGGTCTGGTCAGCACCCTTTCTTTATAGCTAGGGTTAACTCCTCCCCCTTTAACTGCGGACGTCCTCGGATGCAATGTAGAAATGTTTCGATGTCCTAGCAGGTGCGTCAACTTCTGCTTCTGTCGTATTAGCCCCTTTTGATATTTGTTGCACCTTTTTTACGCATTTATAGCGAAGCCCATTAGCTGCTATTATTATTATTGTTCGGGCCAGCAGCCAATTCATCCTAACAATACAATGCAATTTATTTCCATCGTAATTCAAACCCACTGCACTTAACATTAATACAACAACATATGTAAACGCTAACGTTCGGCAGCGCTGCTGCGCTCTCTCTGTATGCTAAAGGCTCTCCGCAGCCGCCGCTTGGGCTCTAGCATTGATCTGCCGACGTTTCGAAATTAGTGCTATGCTAATCTCTCTGCGCATTGGTTGCATATGATCTCGTGTACATTTATCTGGCTGGGCAAAGAGCAAGCAATCGGCTTCTGCTAGCCGCCTGTATAAATAAATATTAAACCTTTAAACAATCGTCCTCATTTTGTGTCTGGACATAAATAGGTGCCAAAAAAGCTTGGCATCTCAAACATTGATCTTGATTGAGAGCTTCCAGCTCATTGTGGGACTTATTGAACTCCCCTCGCATTTCTGCCAGCAT